>FIZR01025330.1:0-21170 GCA_900060175.1 Ferrisia virgata | reverse complement strand
CCCTAAATACTTGAGCTAGGGGTCCAAAAATGGTGTCAAACTTAATTGCCAGATTAGGGGAACCTTTTAGGGCAGGAACGGTCAAAATCGGTTTCCAAGGCCAAAACCCCATACTTAACCGGCTATACCCTTTTCGACACTACGCAATTTTCACACTTTTCTGAAAATTTCAAAAAATTACGTTCAAAATTTGTCACAGTGTAACCGCGTACAATATTCTCAGCACTCGTAATAGAAATATTTTTGTTATTTTTTTCAAACCATCGTCTAGTTTTGGGCGATTCGACATCCATTCCTGATAATGCTTCTATACCTAAGACCTCCTACATACGTAATACGTATGTATGTAGGTGATCGCATTGCTAAGAGATAATGACTTTATAATGTCCCAAGTCTTATAAGTTACGAATAATCCGGCGATGAACGTTTGACAATAAATCATCATATAGAAGAAGGAAGGAGTAAAATTATACACGTGTACTCGTGTACTGTATTCTTTTTCCTTTTTCTCGCACACAATCAGCACATTGCATGGATTGGGGTGGTGGTGGTGGTGGTGGTGGTGGAAGGAGGAGAGGACGGGCGAAATTATCTTATTCGCCCAAACTTGCAAGTTTCCTTATTAAGCTATTATATGTACTCGTAACGCACTAACATGTTCGTACTTCTCGAATCAACTTGATCATTGACATTGATACTACGTGAGCATAGCGTTAGCGTTGTGCAGCATTACGCATACCCATGTACGTCTATAGGTGCCAGGTGTCTAGTTAGATAAGTAGGTAGCAGGTAGCTAGGTGCAGATATTAATCTACATCTACATCTACATCTACGTACATATACTATGTAGCGTGTACTACGTAAACGTACCTGAACTATACTGTACGTATCCGTCAAGTACCTCTACCTACCAACATATGCAATATAGGCTTACGCAAATCATACGAGTACGAGTACGAGTACGAGCGTATCAGGCAATTTCCACAGCAGTCGGCCAAAATGACAAAAAACTGGTTCTCACCTACGAGATTACGCGTAATACATCACTTGCAACGACCAAAATACGCGAAAGGTCAGGCATACTTGGAAAAAAGCATTACCTACCTAGGCAGACAATTAATTTAAGAAACAATGATCAAAATCACACTACCTTAATAGGAAAATTATTCGGCTATAAAATCGCCAAATAATGACCCAGTCCAGTTAGTCACGATTCGATCAATAGTGCGGTCTGCGGTCGTATACTTCTCTAGCTGTCGCTCCTTTCGAGTCTCCTTCGTTATTCGCTTTGTCGCGTCTCATCGCGTATTTGCCGAGTTTTTAAGCTCAGTAGTTCACGTCTGCGAGCTTTCTCAATACAAAACTCATTACGATTCGTCTTGCGACGAAGACCCGCGTCATTTCATTTTCTCGCATTCCGACTCTTTTGAGAGCTGCTCTGAATTCGAGACGCAGCAGAGTCGAGTGCTGCAGACGGGGTCGATAGCATTCGAGTACCGTCGCACCGGAGTCGCAAAAAATGTCGTATACCTACTTTTGCGAAGAATTTTTAGAAAAACATTTCAAAATGTCTAGATCCGATTTAAATTGTTTGAAAAATTTTGTCCAGCTTCGATAAGTACCGGCAGGTAGGACTCGGCGTTCATCTTCGCGTCGGTTTTTCTCGCCGATCGTCCTTAGTGCATGCACGAAAGTACGTATTCGAAACCAGTTGTCTGTAAAATGAACCCTTGCGCACCTGCGGTCGACTTTTCGACTTTACTAAAAAGCTATCTATATACCGTATCGTATTCATTAAACCGAGTACACGCAGACACACGCATCGTCGAACATATATGGTGGTAAATACTCGTTGCAAAAAAGCAGACGCGGTCGTTGACGAAATACATTATTTTACGTATACAACGACGACGTTCGCTTACACTACTTCGCCCATTGCTATCGATCCTTGGTCGCGCCTTTGCCTTTGCCTTTGCCTTTGTCGTCAATACGGATAAACGCGTACAGATTATGCGGCGAATTTGAAATCTCGAAACTCACCTTTTAAAGCGATCATATTGGTAGGCTGAACACCAAGCAAGGGACTTATACGAGTTTACACACGCAAACACTTCGCTTAAGAGTACGAAGCCACTTAGGGAAGCACGTAGACGTAGACGTAGACATAAGACACGGGCACGGTACGGCACAGCACGGCACAGCACAGCACAGCACAGAACGGTCAATACAGCATCGACGTATACTCTGATCGTCGAGAAATTAATGGCAAACTGAACAGCCCATATCGCTGACTTGGTGAGAATTTCTGAACGCCTACAAACATCCTACAAACGCCTAAGCAAATCGCTCCGAAAAATGAAATGAAATAAAATAAAAAAAAAAAAAAAAATCCGCAACATACAAATAACCAGTTGATGGCGAAGTACGCGAATACCTTGTCCAGTGCGGCAGTATATATATATATATATATATGTATATACGTGTGTAGTCGGTAGATATAGATACGTAGACGTACCAATTCTTATGTATCATATGCGAGCAAGTTCGAGGTCGTAATTGCGAAACAATTTTAGGTGCGTAATCGTGTACGCATACACACGCATATTATACGGTATGTACTTGTAAAATACTCTGTTACATTTCGACGTTAGTTGCCTACGGTATCTCTATCAACAAATACTATTTATACATACAGAGCGCCGATTTTTGAGAAATAAAAATGCGATCGACATATTTTTATTTTGTACACTATATCGCAATCGTCGCAATCATCGCAATTATCGCAATATTTTGCGATACTTTTCACCTGAATTATAGGCGGGCATCGCGAGTACGTTTAAAAATTCATAAAAACGCATTCTTTCGAGCGAAATAAACATTAAACAACAAAATAAGGAAGTAAGGAAGTGACCGCGTGACGCGGCGAAGTGAAAAAGGCTACGACCAGTTGAAACCGCATCCGCAGACTGAACACGAATATCGCAACTTGGCTACACGTAGAGTGGACAGCTTTCGTATACGAACTTCAAAATTACAGCATAGCGAAACTTTACATTATACGCGTTACTCGAGCCAGCCAGCCAGCTGCAAATTAGTCATAAATGCGCGCAACGACTCTAAATCGCGTCGTTCGCAAAATGAAAAATCACGCATCGTTCGAGTTGAACACCTCGTTACCTTCACCCAATTCAACAATGTACTAACTTGGGTACGTAGTACGTAGTACGCAGTACGTACACTGTTCGGACTGGACGCGCGAAGCCATAATCTCTCATATGTTGATGTTGATGTTGTATCAGAAGCAGAACGGATCGCAAGCCATCGAGCGAATGACAAGTAGACAAATACGCCCTTACTCTGACTTTAAAAAAAAAACATTTCCGAACGATTTTTTCCTGTTTGAAAAGTTACAAGGAGGTGCAAAATATTGATGACATACGTGAAAATATACCTTCTAGACAAAAATAATTTCAGCACAGCTGTCCTGACATGTTTTTACATCTTTTACACGAGGCTTCGTGTAAAAAAAAGCAGCACTTAGTGGTACTTTGAAAACTACTAACTACTCGGTTGTACTTCCAAAACATGTGATTGCGTCAATTTTCAACCATTTTTTTTCATATTTTACTCGATATTCTATTATTCGACATTTTTTTATACTCTTTCGATCGAATAAATATTATTGCTCGCAGTCAATTCGAGTCACTTACAGTTAGCATTGAAAAAGAATAGGACCATAATAGGACTTTTCGATTTGACAAGTTTGAAAAACCGTTGATAAGAAAATGAAAATAAATACTGTAGCTAGCAAATAAATTCTAAATTCAACGTTCTCCTTTAAAAGAAAAAATAATATCGGAGTTTTGGTATTACGCGATTATTTTTTTTTTTTTTAATCGAGTTATTTATTTTAATTTTGACAATCATTCCGAAAAAGCGAGTGCTTAGTAGTACCGAGTAATATTTTCTTTCTGCACGGGACTACATATATAATGAAAGTTGAGTACGCAAAAGTACGTCGATTATTCATCCAAAAAAGGCATTTGAACACAAAATCATTTCTTCTGTCTTGAGATTCCCATCACACCAGACACAACAATCGACAAGTCAAAAACACATTCGTTAATTCTTCCGAGGTGAATTTTGAAAATTCAAAACTTTCCTCCGCTGTTACGCAACCTCGCTCATAATGTAGACCAAACCAGCTTCGAATTTGAAATTACAGGGTCGAATAATACATATTTTTGACATGCCACTTGGAAAAAATGATAATTTTGAATTTTGACCCATTTCCATGGGTATTGTTTGAGGCTATGAGTCAAATAAGTAGTAAATTTGAAATCAAAAGGTCAAATACTAAAGATTTTGATATTCCACTCGAACAAAAAACACCGAAGTTTTCACCCACGCCCTTTTTCAAATGCATTTAGCACCTTCAAAAACCCAAAGATAACGAGCTTTCGGAATTTTGACCGGCTGTTTTTTTCATCTCACACTATGCGACGCGACGCGTGCTATTGGTAATACGTGTATGGGATTTTAAAAATTCAGACAGGCGGAGCGGAGCGGTATCTGATTTTAAATACAGTTTGTTCGCATTTGTTGGGTAAAGATGGTTTTAAATAATTTCTGGTTCCAGTATCATGAATTACACACCTCTAGTGGCATGAGGGAGAGAGGAGTTGCGATTATAAGACTTACATATTCATTTTAGGGGTAGGTATTTATAAGTATCAGAATGATACGAATTTGTGAAATCGTAATATTTGGACGGATCTCTTTTTATCTGAAATACGCCGTGATTTTAAACATAAATAGATATCAGCTGATCAACCGCTTCAACTTCGAGTATTTATGAATTAAAATTACTTTTTCAAGCCTGAGCAATTTGGGGACGTATTCGAAGATCAAAGGACCATTTTAGTATAACTACATATGTGAAACTTTAAGCTCTAGTCGCCACGGGTTAAAATTATTTTTTCGAGCTGAAATTTTTTGGTGGCGGTCTTTTTGAAGCCCGAAGGAACATGTTTAGGGGGTGGCACAGAAAAAAATCGAAACTCAAAATTTCGCTAGCACCCTAGTGCCCACTTTTTCCCTGACAAACTTTCACAATAGTAAAGGTACATTTTTACGAGTACGTAACGTACATCTCGTCGCATCTGTAGAATTTTCGTACTCGTACATGTTTTGAAAAAGATGTTGCCAAATGATTCGGACGGATTATTTTCATCTGTTTTCATAATGTCTGCAAGTCCAAATGTACGAGTATCGAACTTCTCACTGTTGCTATTAATTGTGAAATACTGCACGCATCCGATTCGATTCGATTCCACGAGTAGGAAAACGATGGCGACAATGTTTCGAGTGCTCGGCAAATGTTTGCAAAAAGTAAATTGGGCTAAAAGCTTTAGCGGGTGCTTCAGGTGCGGCTGTTTTGAAACACAACTGAATTATACCGAATAGGATGACGAATACGCGGGATAGAAAACGCAGGTTGATAAAACATTCCGGCAATACAATAACAATAACAATATAGTACCTTTACCGATCTCCGAGCGTAAGATGGTATAATAGGTAAAGGTATGCGTCAAGTAAAAGGTTGCAAGAATAAAAAAGGAAAATTTACCAGCCGATCTACGAATTGTACGCGTACTAGATAGATAGATACAGATTTGTAAGAAGTGTAAACGGTGAGCGCAGATAGTTAGCGCTAGATTGTTTCCTTTCGTCGCCCATTCAAAACGTCATCGCGAATTGTACGGTAAGTAATGATGGCGATTTTAGTACAACTACGTACAAATAGCAGCGACTAGGGCATATGGCGTGAGAACGCAACGTTAGTCGGTAAGTTACCATATAAGGGTTGAAATGCTTGACCGACTTTCCAATCATAGACGGCGAGTGTAGATGTACCATACGCACCAACTATGCCCGGTTTAGCATGCCAATAGTTGCACACTACCTACCAGTATGTGTTTTAAATTTCGTATCGCAACGTCTTTCAAAAAAAAATCACCATTCTCACTTTCTGCGTGCGAAATCATCGTCGGAATACAAAAGCGAATCAATTTTACAATTCTTGCAGATTTTACTCATTAGCCAGAAGAATAGGAAAACGTAAACGTAATTAGTTGTATAGAGATACGTCGCTTTGTGCAACAAAAAGTACAAATACGAGGAGCTGTTGCGGTGGAAAGAAATGGAAAGAAATTGAATTTTCTTTGCTCGTCATACGGCGAACAACGAATGATTTTAGAGAGCGCCTCTGCATGCACGCACACGCGAGTAGATATGTTTACATACTCGTACACCAGTACAATTAGAATCAGTAGCGAAACTACACACTTTAAAAGTACATACATAATATGCGGCGAATAAATACGCTAGAAGAAAAAAATTATAAAATTTCAAGCTTACACGCTGGCTTTGATCCATTTTTTAAAGCGCACCTGTACGGCCTATACGCGCCGCAATCTTCAGCGCCATACATGGCGCGATCGTTCATCGAATATTCGCGAGCAGAATTGAAAAAATTTGACGCCGAAAAAAATGCGATTGAACTTACGCCGAGCCGCGAGCCGCGAGCCGAAATTTAAATTTCATTCAACAGCCGCGGTACTATTACACCAGATCACCATTTAGTACTCGCCGACACTAGTAAGGCACTAACCACGCATAATTCGGCGAAAACAAGAATCACGCGTAGAAATTGTAGATGCGGAAGTCTAAATTTAGAAACGCCGTCGAATGAAATGAAAAAAAAAAAAAAAAGAAGAAGAAGAAAAAGATACGTACAAATACGAAAAACCGCATCGTACGTTTATGAAAAAAGACCTGTCTGCGGTGAAAGGCAACGACAGAGGCAGTCTCGAAACATCAACAATACGCACGGCAGAAGGCGTAACCGATTTTAAATATCGTCAAGTGTCCGTTGTTTAAGGCTTCGCCGAACGAGTCGAAAATTTTAAAAGCACGTGCACTAGCTAGGTTAAGAACAAGCGTCGCATCAACCGCTCGGTGCTTTCTTTCGGTGTAAACTTCGACAACGGTATCGTACACGAGAAATCCGATTCAGGGTCGATTATAAAAGTTGTCGCCCATCGTCGCAAATCGTTCGCCAATAACGTTGAATTTTATAAATATCAATCACCGCGTCGAGTCGTCAGCAAATGTAGTTCCAGCTTGGAAAATTTCCATTAGCGACGATACATTACAGCCACAGCGCAGTAATGCAACCAATTGAACTACTCTTACAGCGATGAAATATCCAATTCAAAGACGAATCATTTTTCAACGCTACTCGAATCGAAAAAAATACAGTATACGTGAGTAGACGATGCTCGACTAAAACAACAGAGCAACGAAGCTGGGAAAAGCAACACTCAATCGAGATTGGTAAATATTTAAAAGATGTATTAGTATAAATAGTATTTTTAAGCTTACCCAAATCATCCATGATAATATTTCTCAGTCAGACATGTTGTTCGACGTTCACGAATGACAAAATTTATAAACGCAGCTTATACGTAGCTCGATTTGCCACTTGGATGATATCATCATTCGCTTTTCGGTGATTAATCAATTCTTTAAGAATTCACAACACATCGCATTTCAAATAATCGTGCAAACAGTCGTATGGAATTTTGATTGATATAGACAACGAGCTGATCAATTTCACTCTGACAAAACTTTCAAGCAATCAAAAAAAGCAATAACCAGAAGTTCCGAACTCGACATGAACGCAAATACTCAAAATCAAAGTAATAAATTTCCAAGACAATTTGCTTTTCAATAAGTAAGTAATTATTGTTTTTCAAAACAAAAAAAAAACTCGTTTCGTTAATATTGACAATTGGCATCTGTGAAATTTTTGTGATTTCCTTTGGTTCTCATTTTTTTTAACTGTGTGTTTAACTGTGTTCAGCGCCGTTCAGCCGCCGGCGCCGGTTCTATTTTTCTTATCAAATTCAAATTAAATTCGAATAATTTCGTTACGAATATAATTCAATGAATATTTCATTTTGAAGAATTAAAACATATTGAGAGGATAATCGTAGATATAAAAAAATTACGGGGTGAAAATTAATGATATTTAAACGGTTTTACGTTTTTCCAGAAATCTTCGAGTTGATTCGTTGTTAATAATCGTAGATGTAAAACCCGTCGCATCGTCGCATTGCATTGATATGGACAGAGCTCTTATTCCTCATTTAATTGAACCAATTTTTAAGGAAGCTGAAGAGAGTTTTTCTAAAAACGAAATTAGTAAGTGAAAAAGATTAGCTCATCGTCGATATGGTATATGGCTTATGCGAGTAAAAAAATCTTTCGTATTTTATCTCAGTTACAGATGCTACGCTTATGGTATTACACAGTATTTTTGGCAAAGTTTTGAAGAGCGCACTGGAACTGATTGAAGAAAATGCTATTACTTTGTTGTCAGTGAAGGACAGCTCTTTAAGAACCGGTCAGTTTATATGTCAGGTGAATTATTGAAGTACCGTTTTCCTACTCCTCCTTATTTACTATTCTATTGTAACGAGTAATTTTTTGCAGGTAACTGGAAGCAGTGGCCTTACTTATATTATTTTTCCAAATACTAATTATTGCGGTTGTAAATTTTATGAACTACGTGTTATTCGTTCTAAAATGTATCCTGCTTGTAAACACTACATAGCTGCCAGACTAGCTTGTTCTTGGAAGAAATTTAGGACATTCGAAATTAGTTTTGAGACTTACAAAGATATCATAATGAACATTACATCAGCTCAAACATTCAACTAACGCAAAGTATAATGGCTTTATGAGTGAATAATCGATGGTTTAATTTCACGCTTCAGAAGGTATTTGAAAAAGATTTAAAGAAAATAATATAATCTTGCACCGTGGAGAAACAGCGATTTGTAATTTTAAAATGTATAGAAGTTGTCGAAAGATGAAGAACTTATGCACCTCCTGATAAAAATAATTTTTGGAAAATGTTGAATTGTGTTTTATCAATTATGAAATATTGCGCCGAATAAATAGACATCCGCGAAAATAAATGTTGATGTGATCCTCATGATTGAAGTAATCACTAATCAGTACATTCGTTTCAATTTGAAAAATGTATATTTCTTGTATGATTACGTATCTAAGTAAGATAAGTACCCTAATGAATCGAAACAATGGGACCATAAATTTCCTGAAATGTTGGTATTCTTTTTTTTCAGCGAATGAATGAAAAATAAAAATATCAACTTCATTTGCATTGTGTACGGGACTATTTAATCCTAATTTTGCGTTTCAAAACTTGGGGAGTATTATTTACGTTCGTCTATACACTACGCTCAAAGATTGGTCAATTGAATGCGAATGGATTATTTATTTTAATAACAATAAAGATTACCGAATAGCTTTGAGATGCCTGAATGTATGTATTACTTTGATCAGTATCTGGGTGTTTTTCCAATGATACTCGATATTGAAGATACCAGTTTACTCGTAAAAAATACTTGTATTTGATGTTATTTTGCGTCGTTATGTTTCGTATTTGATGTACTCGAGCCAAATTTCTCATATGAACATGGTAAATAGTACTCACGCAGTCCATTTCGCCTCTTGGACCTTTAATTTTGAATTACAATATTAGTAAATTTTTTATTTTTTGTTATTACTCCATGAAGAAACAATAGATCAATGGTTACTAGATGATGTTGTGTTGAGGGGTTTTGTTGGTAAAAGATAAAAACATTTTTCTTTTATTTGAATTTGATTTTAGGTTTTCAAGTATATAACATGTAGTGACGTAGTCCTTTGTTACTACAGCGAGATTTCTTTTGATTGAATTTGTTTTATTAAAAAAATTATTTTTTACGCGTTCCATCATTTATGGTCTGAACTATTAAAATTAAGTAAAAAAAATTTGTACTCTGAAAGTAAAGTACCTAAAATTTGAAAGTTCAAAAAAAGGGCCATTAGATTTTCTTTCCGAAAATATTCAGTTCAATCTGATAATTTTCTCGCTGAAAAATATGAAGAAAATGAAAGAAAGAAAAATTCAGTAAATGAATTAACGACAAAATATCGGCAGACAAAATTTAATAAATAAATTCTGTAAATAATTTAAGGAGTAATTTTAAATTACAAATTACTCGTTTATTTTTATAAAAAACTCAAAAAAACAGCAATAAAAAAATATTCAATTTTTTTCTCGGTGGTCATTGGTTCAATAGCAGAGTTCGACCCGCTCTTGTCAGTCAGAGCGCTTTAAGGCTTTGGCCACAAAAAAGAAAGAAACGTTTTATTTTTGCAGTTTAGTAACTGCATAGCTGCAATGAGTGCTACATTCCCTGGTTTAGCTCTCTTTTTGAGCATAAATAACCTAAAACCTAATATTCAAGTTCTCAATAGTAAGAGTGGGTCGAACTGGTCGAACTCTAGCCGACTTTATCGAAACAATTTACATATTTTTTGAAAACTAACGAGGTAATAGCCGAACAAATGGCAACACTGACTCATCGATATTTTTTTGTTTTATTATACGAATTTTACAGTGGCGATACGAAAATGTTATAAAATTGAATTTTGTTGGGGTGTGATCGTTAATTTTACAATGCATATGTTTGATGATTTAAACTAACAACGAATGCACTGATCAACACAAATCATCATACTCGATATAAAACTTGGAATCACAAGTGAGAAAACCAGCTATAATATTCTTATTCAATTTTTAGGCTTACGCATCTATTGTTTCTCTTCATTCTTTTGTTCGAATTCATTTTGTAATCGATAAAATTTTTGGTTGTAATTATATACATTCGAGATTATTCATAATTATTTCTTTTAAAGTAGTGTCTCTAAAAGTAAAACTATTCAGCTTCTATTAGAATCCTTATTAAAATTAGTATGCTGTTTTGGTTTGGACCGACATTTTACGCGTTGACTTGGAATGTGTGCTTCCTCTTGTGTTGAAGTTATATTATTGCGTTTTCTTTACGCTTGTTTTTGTTCAGCTTTGTAATGAATTTTCGCTTAAATTTCGGTTATCGAGGTGGTGATGAACAGTTACTATGTGTGAAAGCATTTCCTATATCTGTAATGCTTGTTTTAACGGAGATGGTTTATAATCTGTGTACTTCGTGTAATGAATGAGATTTAGTTATCATGCACAATTTTCGATAGTACCTAATATTGATTCATTGTTTACCTTTTTTTTCAGAATTAATATGTCTGATGCTGGCTCTAGTGGATCCGGACGCCGTGGAACGACAGTTACCGATGGCGCTAAAAATGAAACAAAAGAATCTAAACCCAATGCAAAAATGTCTAAATCTATCAATGCTTCCTCCAAACGGTAATACGACCATTATAGGATGGAATCTATTCTATTTTTATGAAAGATATTGAAAAGTTTTTTAGATGTGACTGAGTTGGCTTAGAACATTTTCATAGTTCATCTACTTCAATCATAAGTGTACCCGTGGTTGCTTATGAAATATTTAATTTACCAGTTATGTTTATCCTATGTTGATGTTCGTATGAACAACTCTCAAATGTTGTCATAGATAATGAGTGCCAGTGAACTGACGATTCATTGTACGAGAAGAGATATGAGTACGATCTGCACGATATTTACGAAAGATACTTGTCTTTCTACTAGTAAGAACCTTATCCAGCTACGCGTCTTTTAATGTGTTTTTTGAATACGGATGATTATATGTTGTAGCAGAATAGACAGGTGTTATTGACTGGCAAAAGTGTTGATGAGCTAAGAAATAGTTTGTGTGCTTTCTGATGAATCACTACTAATGTATCCTTTTCTAATATTTCTTTTGGTGTTTTAGAATACAACGAGAATTAGCAGAAATTACTCTTGATCCTCCGCCCAACTGCAGGTACTAACATTTTTCTGTACATTCAAATTCAAAGTTTACCAGAATTGGTATGTGTAAAATTAACGTTCCATTATGTACTACTTGTAGCGCCGGTCCGAAAGGAGATAATTTATATGAATGGGTATCGACAATATTGGGCCCTCCTGGATCAGTATACGAAGGTGGAATTTTTTTTCTAGATATTCACTTTACTCCAGAATATCCTTTTAAACCACCTAAAGTAAGTTTGATCACGTTAACACTACGCGTTACATTAGAATTTATGCATTCACCTATACATTATTGCTCAACAGGTTACTTTCAGAACAAGGATTTATCATTGTAATATCAATTCTCAGGGTGTCATTTGCTTGGACATCTTAAAAGATAATTGGTCCCCAGCACTAACCATTTCTAAAGTTTTATTATCCATATGTTCCTTGTTGACAGATTGCAATCCTGGTTAGTGCCGATATTTCTTATGTACAATGTCTTCTGTTACTATAAATGTCAACAACGCTCAAGTGTCTTTTTGTATTTACAGCGGATCCTTTGGTTGGAAGCATAGCGACTCAGTATTTACAGAACAGAGAAGAACACGATAGAATTGCTCGTTTATGGACCAAACGCTACGCTACTTGATTGCACAGAAACGATTTTCTTTTTCAATTTTAATAATACTTTATCAACTGTAGTTTATAGAGAAATTTTATGTTTATTTTATGTTATTTGTGATAACTGTTGTAAGACTGAGGACATCAGAGAAATTTCTTGAAATAGGCATTTTTGATCCCCTAATTGCCGATGAGAAATTTTTGACATTTCAGTTCCTAATTTTACGAACACTTGTGTTATCTCAAAATCAAATATCAATGTTTTTTTCGTTTTGAAAAACGCAACCGCCGACCGATGTTTTCAACATCACCGATTTATACCCGAACTTGAATATTTTATGATTAGAAAATTATTCAGAAGGTTTTTGAAATTCAACTGGCAGAAATATAATTAAAATTTTTGTTACAAAATTTGAAGGTAATCTGATGGGTGCAACATAACCAGTTTACGTATTCATTAATCATGAAATTAGTTAGTGTGTTTATTTTTACTTATTTTAAATAAACACATATCATTTTCATTGTATTATTGTGCGAATGTTGTGTACTTTGTTGGAAATAATTTTCTGATACTGCAGTGTGCGTCATCCAGAAATCGATATCAAGCGAAACGTATTCTACGCCGTGTAGAATATATTGTACAGGTGATTTGCTTGGTAGTTGATGATCATTTTAATTTATTATAATTATATCCTTTTTTCTTTTTAAAGTATGTCATTCTTTGTACGATATGCTATTTTCAGTTTACTTTTAAACGCTTTCGCGATAAGTTGTAGTTTTAATTAGATGTATTTTCCCGGGAATGTAGATGGCTACGTGTTTATATTTGCTGTAAATTACACTTTTCCGATAATCTAAATGCATCAGTTCTTGTAGTTTTATTTTGTATTGAATAAAATCGAACTTCGCTGATAACTGTTCTAGCAGTTTTTACAAATAATAGTTCGTGGTTTTCTCGTTATCGTGTGAATGAATGAATCTGAGAGTCATTCTATGATTCAAAAATGATGCGAGAAAACTTATATTTGTTGTCTTCTCTAATCAAGGTTATCAACGATAATCGATAGATAATAATCATTGTAAATTATTATTGGTTCATGATCCTATATTTTTGTAACGACTTGGCGCCTCGGTAGTTGACAAATGCTGATAGCTATCAATTACTTCACAAAATTTTTTTGATGGCGTTGATTATTTGAAAAAGAAAATAAAGATATCGTCATTATTGATATCTTGAACATCTATTTTTATCAAAAGCGCTGGGAAATCTGATACAATAACTATGCCGAATTGAAAATTATAAGAAAATTAGACAATCCAGGATTCGGTAGATTAGACGTCAGAACACAATAACAACACTGACAATCTGACACAACATACAAACAGTGTTGCCAAGCTCCCTGACCAAATGCCGGGGTACTGTCGTCGGTCGTAGAAATCATGTGGAAACTGGTTTTTATCAAGATTATCATTTTTTGAAAAGGCATTTTATAATGCTGAGGATTCATTCGATACCCCAAGAAAACTGAAAAAAGAAAACAAACACGCCGCATACCAATGTATTTTACATTTTTGATATTTTGATTAAGCTAAACTGAACAAATGGCAACAATGACACACATCTTCTATGGACAAACTGATAATAACTTGTACCGTGCTGAGCGTTCGCACGATCGTTTGAGGTTTTGTTGTTTTGACTTTTGCTGTTTCCTGTTTTGATAACTGAAAATATTTGTTGGTAAATGTTAATCAAATGAGGACTTGCACATTTAGTTTATTTTATTTCCGTATTAGAGAATATTTCTTCGTGGTAAGTATACCCGCTTCGTTTTTAAATAAAAGTCATACTTTTATATCAATTTGTTCGACGTACTTACCTGTTTATAGATTTTGCAATAATGGGCGATCGTTATAACATTCATTCGCAACTTGAACATCTTCAATCGAAATACGTTGGCACGGGACACGCTGATACTACAAAATTCGAATGGTTATTAAATCAGCACAGGGATTCATTTTCTTCATATATTGGTCATTTTGATATGCTCAATTTTTTTGCCATCGTAGAGAATGAAGCTAAAGCAAGAGTAAAATTTAACCTCATGGAACGTATGTTACAACCCTGTGGTCCTCCTCCTGAAAAACCGGAAGATTGAAAATTTTGTCGAAGGGGAATGTGTTTCTCCACTTTTTAAATGATTGAAATGTATAATGAAATAAATGTATTCAAAATGGAAATTACATTGTTATTTATGCGACAAATTATGGAAGTTGAGAAATTATCCTGCATTGTGCTTTTGTTTTGTGTCATTCAAATGCTTTAACACACTTCTAACCAAACATTGACGTGCCAATTCGTACACTTTACTATTTTCTGTAATTAATATTTGTACGTAATTTTCGATGTCCGGAGTGCTAAGAACACCATTCTGAACGATTTCTGTGATCTGTTCCAGTGTTTTCATATAAGATACTGTAAGTGTTCCCTGTTTGAATGAGCTGCAAAAAGGTTTCGACATGCAACATACTTCTTCAGCCCGATTAGGATCCACCAACAAGCAATCATCATACAAACCCTGAAAAATACTTCTGTGGAAAATGAACTTTTTCAGTTGATAGCAACAGTTTACAACTCAATACTAACCACTGATACAGCAGTCACCAAGTCATGCATTGGCACACTTGCATTCGCCAAAGCTAAATTTGCGCATGTGATAGCAGCTGCCAAAGACGATCCGTCATTTTCCAGTACTAATACATAAATATCGACTTGAAAGTTGGAAAATTGATGCTAAATCGAAATAAATTATTACAGGATAGTATTGTTTTTCATTTTATTGATATAAGATTAACTTACCCGCATTACTGCAGGCTCTAATGCCCTACGAAGACTGATACTATATTCGCGCTCTTCTGCATCTTTCAGATAACCACGTCTTCTTTCACAACTGAATGGAGCAAATTTAAATTCGCAATATAACTCACCATTTAAAGAATAATCAGACCTATTCGGTATCTCTCTAGGATCAAAAACAGAACAGATAACTTTTGTCTGATTGTACTCTACATATGCAGATCCTTTCGCGCGGCTCACAACTCCCGTTTTCATTACTACAAGAAATTCACTTCAATCAGATAACATCGTAGAAAATGAAAAAAATCATTCGATATTTTACGAAAAGGACCTGAATACCTATTGATCTATGTTCATCGTAACCACGTCCATCCGATCTACCTTGTTTTATTGTATTCCTCAAATTATTTTCAGTTTTGCCGGTAATATAAGCTTTGTAATCGGTGGTGGCGAATGCTGCTGTAATACGCCTTGTATCTGGAGGCATTTTTTTTCAAAGCGAAGATTCGAACTGAAATAGTTTAATAGTTGTAAATTCCCACACTATTGAAGGAAACTGTGAAACATCAAACTATTACTATCATTACAATGCCGGTTAAGGTAAACGGGTTGTAATTTTGGAAAAATAATTAGCCGCTCTCTTCTTATCAGTATCATGGCTCTATCTTTCTCACTCACTCACTTTGATAAAAAATTATAAAAAATCTATGTACACCAAAAGTACCTGCGTTAAAATTTCAAGGCCTGTTGAAGCTATTGAAGTCACATATTATTGTTACTATCAATTTATTATGTTTGGCGCGCTCTCTTCCGTTATTATGTGGTATTTGAATTGAAAAAAAATCAACTGGCTGGATAGTTTGCCCGGATTGAAGACAAGACTAACTTCATCGAAACTGTGAGGTGAAAATCGTTCGACCTTAAAGTGAATGATATTAGTGAATAATAGTTTTCTGCATATTTTTTGTATAAAATTACTTGAATAATATTACATAAATCATGGCTTTGACTAAGTTTATCAGTAAAGCTGGTTCTCTATTTCTTAGA
Source organism: Ferrisia virgata (assembly GCA_900060175.1). NCBI lineage: Eukaryota > Metazoa > Arthropoda > Insecta > Hemiptera > Pseudococcidae > Ferrisia > Ferrisia virgata. The sequence goes on along the minus strand of FIZR01025330.1, from coordinate 4,794 downwards.
CCGTCATTCAACTTGAGTAGAGCTCCGTTTGCAACATCCGCACTAGTTCGATCTTCTGATAAAGAAAGGGACGAATTCCTAGAAGATTTTGATGGTAAATTGTATACTAATATCTATATTGTATAGCGCTAGATCCAGTGTAACAGTAACCTACATTATGATATTCGTTGATTTATTTAAGAGTATGGTTTGCCCGATGATCTGGATGTATCTTGCGGTATGTACAGGAAGGAGTTGATTGCTAGATTGGCTGGTGTTCAAGTGAGTACTGCTTTGTAATTTGTATCCATTGTGAATGGCAAAATTTTGTAGTGGTCTATTTTCCATGTAATCTAGTATCCTGAACCATTCTTATGATATTCCTTTAATTATAACTTCATTTTTTAGGATCCCTTCTCTATCGCTGCAGTCAGTCGTGCTGATAAAGGAACAAAAGATGATCCAATTCGTGTTCCGTCTGCTTTAGAAAGTCGTATGGTTGCGTGTAGGTGTGATCCTGAATCGCACACCTTATTATATATGTGGTTGCACCAGAATGAGCCGAAACGTTGCCGATGCGGATTTTGGATGGTGCTATTCTACAGAGAACCATTCGTTGAATATTCGATGCCGTATTAATAAGATGGCGTTGATACAGTCGTTTGTAGGTCATAAAAAAATTGAAAATTATATATCTTCAGATTCTAATGATACGAGTTACGAGTTTTACTCAGAAAATTCATTAGATGTTTTTTATCTTTAAGTTCGTTAATCATAAAGTTTATTACGCAATAATTAGTTCGTTTTTTTGAATTGGCGATGCCGGCCGATACTTATTTACAGATATATCGTAGCTGAGTTATGGAAAGTTTTCTTATCAATTTGAACGATTTGCATAGTCCTCTCTAACAAGCTTGCCAATTCATTTCTTTACGACATTCTGGTGAAATTTTGTAACGGTGTGAGTAGTTGTGTATCTGCTAAGAGTTCGTTCAATTTCGGTTCAATTTATTTTAATTACATTTATAAAAACGATTTTCTTCGAGTAATCGCATTTTATCGGAGGTAGTTGATGTATTTGAAACATTTCACTGTTAAACTGTTGGCTGAAATAATGATTTCAAATCGAGTACTTACTTGGCTATTGGTATTTTTTTTCTATACCAGAACGCTGAAAAGCATTTTTGGATGATATAATCTGGATGACTATTTTTATTGTTTTAAGAAGTATATGAGTGACGGAGTGATGAATCGTGTTCTAAAATGAACATCCAAGACTGGTTATATCTTGGGTAAGTAAAATTTGGTCATGAGTGAAGAGATCCGAATTACTAAAATAAATTATTAGGTGCCTACCTTGCTAACTTGTATGAAAACAATGCGCTCGAAACGTTAGTTTTCTATTATAATTTGAATTAATTGTCAGGGGGTTCTTAGATTACACTTTCACAAACTTCATCAACTTCGAGAAGAGATAATATGAATTCTGTAGTTCTTGCCAGCGGAGTGATTGATGGCATTCAGTATGGCGTATGAATAATAAAAAGACCATGCATTTTTTTTTCTACGAATGTTAATATACTCGCGTATATATCCAACGGAATGTGCCTCTCGACTTTTTGTGACCTGCTGAATGTCTCGAGGATTTTGTTTTATTATTCAGTTTTGAATAAGTACATTCAAATACGTAACTATTTTTACGATTATTTGTGAATTACTAACGAAAGAAACAATTTAAAAATATCCTTAAAATTTCAACGTTGAAATGATGAATTTGTCGAAATGTCGATGAAAAGTGAGCTTCATAGATGATCGATAAGCATTAGACATCATCTGAACTGAAATATTCATCACAGTGGATATAGAAATGAGATAGGTGCTGTTGTATAATCATTTTTTCTGTAGTTGTCTTTGAAATTCACTGATTGAAGAGACATCCAACCTAAATTATACCAATTAGTAAAGTAATTTTCAGTTTATTAGAAAAGTTGACAGGTACGTTGATATACTTAAGTACACCTTACCTAAATATACATCGGACGACTAGTTAAAAATGAATTTGCAACTAATAGTAATGGGTAATTCTAATAATTTAAGGAATAAGTAGATTCTTACGAGTGTGTATGTACTGTAGGGTAATCAAATACATGCTTACAAACAAAAAAACAACAATGTGATGCGTTTAAATAACAGAACTATAATGATTATGCAGCAACGGAATGTTTACATCGGAAATGTGCTTCGTAGAATTAGAAATGTCTTTTTCAGAATTGACCGATATACACGGAATCGACGAAGTTAACAAATAAGGTTCACTGTTGCAGCATCCTTCTTCGTATTCGTTTTCATCAAAATTTCTTTTTGTGGGCACTTTTGGTTTATCTGCGTTTGACGTGATATTCTCAATGCAAGGACAAGACACGCTCATCAGAGCGTCTGCAAACTCGTCCCCGAGCTCGGGAACTTTGGACGGACGTCTCTTGGTAGGCATATCATTAAAAATTACGTCTATTATAGGATCGTGACTGCATTTGTGGTAAGGATTGCATTCTAGAATATTTCCATTCGCAAAACGTAATTTTTTCGGAGATTCTAAACTAACGCATCGCGATACCACATTTCGCGGACAAGTGAGAGAATTCTTGTTTTTCAACGAACTTCTCGGTATAGACGTTTGTTTGATGTCGATTTTACAGTTTTTCACGCGTTTCGAAACATCTTTGCGGGATAATTGTTCTCTGCGTTTCATTCGATCTTCACTACGTCTAGCTCGATGACTAGCGTCCTCGTCGACTAACCAGTAAGTCAGTACCTCTCCTTTGCCTTTCATTCCAATGATACCGCGTTTAATCACTGTGTATCCTTCCAAACGATCTAATAAAGCTTTACACTCGGCGCTACAATGTATCTTCAAAGCTGTAATATTTTCAATATTGATATATTATGTTAAAAGTTTTCTACTGGTAAGAATAGTATAAGGTTTAATGAGCAGCAAAGTGGTAAGTACTAATGATACAGTCTAGGTACAGGTACACGTAGGTAGTGCGCTCTTATAAGTTAAAGTTAAAATGGTAATATGCTACACGTACCCGCTCCTGTAGACTCCATTCTACTAGCAGTGTTCACTGTATCTCCGAATAAACAATACCGCGGCATTTTTAATCCAACAACGCCAGCGCAGACAGGTCCTAATGAAAAACGAAATTATTTTCTCGTTAAAAGCAAATAAATATTGGGTGGCTAAGTAGGCTAGGCAGGCTAGGTAGGCTAGGTGGGCTAGGTACTAGGTAGAGGTATTAGGTGCTTCGAAACATGGAATGTTGGAAGGCACTTCCGAAAGGACAACGGTACATCGTGGCTGATAACATAATGCGTCGTTATCTATTCGCAATAAAAATTGGGTATACATATGAAATGCAGGCAATTTTTACCAGAATGAATTCCTATTCTTAGCATGAGGTTATCGTATGGTCGATGTCTCATTCTGAACTTCTTCACCTCGTCTAGTAAATGTAATGACATGGTGGCTATTTCTCCAGCATGACTGTCACCATTTCTGATTGGTAAGCCGCTCACCTAAGCCAAATAAAGCATAATTCGATGATTCGGCACTAAAACAGGCACGTATACCTATCGAATGGAAAAATAATGGTTCATTATAGCGTTTTAATCGCCTTACCACCATGTATGCGTCTCCAATTGTTTCAACTTTATAGACGTCGTAGTTTTCAATGATGGAATCAAAACACGTATACAAATCATTTAGAAAGTCGACTACCTGTAAACCAATATATAGTCCGTGCGGATTCTGTGTAACCGGAAAAGTATACCCATGCGCGTACTAAGTAATTAATAGCGACGATTTTACAAACCTGTAATGGTGTACTTTCGGCCGACATGGAAGTAAATCCGACAATATCGCTGAAATAAATTGTTACAGAATCGAAACTTTCAGGGTCTACCTTAAGACCACGTTTCAATTGCTCGGCTACATATCGAGGTAGCATTTCGTACAGCAAAGCATCTGAAGAGAAAACAAAATACCGATACTTGTACTGTATCATCGTGCACAAGCACTACTATTCGTGTCATATAGGAATTTGAATACGTAGGTAGAGATACCTATTACCTATCTAGATTACCCACACGTCCCCTATTACGTACGAGGGATGACTTGACTCCGAATCGATCAAAGTATTTTTCATCTATAACATCAATGGTATTTTGCCTAACCCATTCAGTTTAGAGTAGAACCCCGGCATTGTTGAGCCCCGGCATCAATTACTCATTTTTTATATATTCACTTTACTAAACAGAAGCCCAAAATTTCGGTGTTTCGATAAAAACCTAAACATTTTTGCCAAGTGTTCGAGTTTAAAATTAATTTTTTCAAAATTTTTGCAAAATAGCGACTGAAATGTTTTCTATGTCAAAATGATGAACACATATCGGAGAATTTCACTGCCCGGGTTTGGCTGGACGGGAGGAAAAGGAGTTATCAACTACTGGCAAGTAGCCTTAGGTTGATTTAAAATGTTTTCCTCAGGTAGGTGATTTAGGTAGAGGTTAACAACACAGTGGATGGTTGGGGTTTACATTGGAGTATCTTATCTATCAACTACTGGCAAACTATCTTGTGTGCAACATTTTTTTCCAATGTGTAAATTGATAGCTTAAACTATAAACTTTCAGATAGTAACTATTTATAGTTGACTTTCTAGCAGAAATTTAATTTTACCTAATATCCTTGTATTTTTTTTTTTTTTTTTTTTTTTTTTTTTACCAAGAAACAAAAAAAAAAAAAAAAAAAAAAAA
>FIZR01025327.1:0-23176 GCA_900060175.1 Ferrisia virgata | reverse complement strand
CTATGTGTAGGGTTTGATTGATTAGCTGTTGTTTTTTTTTTTTTTTTTTTTTTCATTTTTTATTTGATTTTTTATTTGAAGTAATTGACTTGGCAACGTAAAAAAAAAAAAAAAAGAAAAAAGAAAAAAAGTAAGAAGACCTACTTTATGTACTGACAATTGTTTTCGCGTATTCTTTTTCTGTTATTTATTTACGTACGTTACGTATTTTTTTTTCAACATTCAGGTTGAAATTGATACGAAAAATAACGAGTTGAAAAAAAAAATAGAAATAATTTTTCGTTCGAGTTTTCCTGCAACTTGTCGCGTGTTTTTCAAATTATAATTGCATGTGAAAAAAAAATAACCGAGTCGAGGAATGCTTTTTAATTTTTTTGAAAAGGCGTGAAATGGACAAAAAGCCGCGAGCTTGGTTTTTAATGCATTTTTTTGTTTCGAGTACGACCGAAACAAAGCTATAACTTGAAGGCAGGGTTTCGTATCGATTTACGAATAAAAAAATTACAATTGTTGATTATTTAGATGCCTTTTTTTTTCTCCTAAACTTTTCAACGTTTTAAAAAAAAGTACCAGGCGATCGAATTGTGAAAGATTTTGTACTTAACGAACTGTGAAATTGAAACAAACGTTTTGTAATAGTAGATTACGTGACAGGAGCGGAAAGTATGCGATTAACGAGTGCGAGATTTTGAGGAGTGAGGCGAAGCCGAGCGACTTGAATCGCACGAGTTGATCGCGTTCGTTACTTTTCAATTCTGTCTCGCATGCTATTTTAATTTCAAACGAGAGGAAAATCAACCTTTTCTGATAACGCCACATATTGAGAAGATTTCATATTGATGGTCACCTGGCCATGTATTTGTCACTACAGCGGGCGGAAAATGATAGTTTTTCGCTCAGCTTAGTTGGTACATTGAATCACTGTTTTCCACAACAAAAATAATCTAAAAAAGTCACATTTTCGACCGCTTAAAATTAAAATGCTAAAATTTTGACTTGGAATATGACCGAATTTTTTTTGTAAAAAGTAAAGGTGAGATTTTCTGTTAAATTGTGAATTCGTGACTCCTTCCAAAATCAGTACAGATTGAAAGGACAATAGCTGAAAATTGGAGATCGATTCTCAGGTTACAATTTAAATTATTTAAAATTTTGGCAAGGATAAAGAGGGATGAAAAGTATAAAAAATATTAATTATTAATCTATATCAATGTAAAATCGAAGATCAGTTTTTTTTTTAGAGTATCTGTTGGATGATGAAAGTCAGAATTTTTATCTACACAGATAAGCCTTTTGCTGCTAGAAAGACTTATCTGGATCATTTGATGTTTTGAAGAAGGATGAGGAAGTGGATAAATGACATTTGGAAAGTGAAATTTTGACGAAAAATCGGCATTCGGCTAGAAACCATGGAATGATTGAAGAGAGCTAAAAATCAACTAGAGACTCCGTTTTTATGTAAGAATATATCTTTTGGCCAATTTCAAAAATTCCACATGTTTTTTGAATTGTTTAAAATTTAAAAAAAGGGTAGGGGTGGAATAAATGATTTTACTCGATAAATTGAATAGTACACTATAATTAAATTTTCACCTACTGAAGTTAGTTAAGGTATTCTGGTACATGTTTGAAAATTTTCATAAAAAATTAAAATTGGACTGAAGTCTTCATAATTGTCAAAAATAGTAGAAAATTTGTTCAGGGGGGCTTGATATTTACTTGTAATTCATTCCTCATTGTAGTTCTATTTACTGTTGAAAATTTCAAAATTTGCATTTTTTTACAAAAATAAAATAACTGCATTTTTGAGCTTTGATACCCTTCCGTTTCCTCCTCCCATCCCCTGAATCCAAATCGACTTCTGCTGCTGAAAATTGAGTCATAAGAACGCTCTAAAATGAAAAAAAAAATGATTAAAATTATGTCTGAGTGGGGGGGGAGGAGTTGATATCAATAGGCTCCGTCATTTTTCTGTTTATTGTGAAGAATTTCAAAATTTTCATTTTTTATAAAAATAAAATGACTAAATTTTTGAACTTTGATACTCCCCCCCTCACTCCCTTGAATCCAAATCGACTTCTGCTATTGAACATTTTATGAGAGTTTTTTCACATGTTTTTTCGATCTACCAAAGAGAGGGATCTAAAATTGTAAAAAATGGTTAAAATTGTGCTGAGGGGCGGAGAGGAGGCGTCGATATCCATTGGTAATTTTTATTCATTTTTCATTATTTTTTTATTCACTTTGGAGAATTTCAAAATTTAGATTCTTTTTTATAAAAATGGCCCCACACTAAATTTTTGAACTTTGACACCTCCCCCTTCCCCCTGGGCTTCAAATCAACTTCGGCAGCTAAAACTTGAGTTATGGAAGTTTTTTGACATGCTCTTTCTATCAGCCAAAGGAGGGTTTATCAAAAATGGATGTGTCCAGGGGGGGCGATCAATATCGATTGGTAATTCACTCCTCGTCATTTTCCTATCTATCGTGCAGAATTTCAAGATTTTAATTTTCTTACAAAAATAATGACACACCACATTTTTTGAACTTTGACAACCCCCACTCTTCTTCGGATCTCAAACCAACTTCCACTGCTGAAAATTAAATTGTGGGAGTTTTTCAGCATGCTCTTTCCAGCAATCAAAGTTTATTTCGAATCGGAACTGGTGAATGCAAATGGTTCCCTTGTACGTGTGGAAGATGAACCGACTAAGCAATTTGTAAGATCAAGATTTTGGATTAGATTGGAGTAGGGTAATGAGGTGGGATGGATTTCGTTTTTTGAAAATCTGCAATCCACGGATCGCAATAGTTACCATATAACCTCGTGATGATATGGTGAATATTTGAGCTTTTCAACTCTATTTTTTCAATTTGCAAAATCACCCACTGTACAAAAATCCTAAAAAAATCAAAAAAAAATTGAAGTTTTGTTTTAAAAAAAGAATTATTTCACGTGTGTCTATGTGTATCCAAAATGATTATTTGAATTAAATTATCACCATTTTCCCTATTTTCAGGGGTTTCAAATTATGCCACTTTTTACATTTTCCACAATTTTTTATCAGAAATGCCCTCTTATAGATTTAAGACAGATTTTAGACGATTAAGTGCAATTATTGAATTTTACCACCCGTAACACATCATTCAGGGATCCTTGAATTTGGTCAATTTTTACGTTTTAAAAATTGAAAAATGTTTTTTCGAAAAAAATTTTATGTAAACTGACTCAGTTCATCAGTTTTAGACGCTCAGAAATGATTTTTCTTTTTTTATTCCATTCTCAAGATTATTCTGTTTTTTTGTATGTTTTGATACCCATTGAAAACTGCTGAAATGAGAGTAGAGGGGAAGGATGAAAACAAATTATAAATGGGTGAAGATAAATATACTTGGATCATTTTGACCAGAATAAATTGAAAATGAAATTTCTAATGATATAAGAAAATTGTTGAAAAAACATGGAAATCGTATTTTTTTAAACACCCCTAAAAAATCCTAAAAAATTTTCTATGGGGGTAAAATTGAAACGTTTCATCTTCTGCATCCATTTCGAAGGACTTTTCTCAAATAAATTTAGTTTTTCGTAAAATTGCAAAAATTTTCAAAAAATGACTATTTTGTCACCTCCTGAAAAGAGAGGTAATGGTAAACACGTGTCCGTGTTCATTTATTGTAAAAATAAGTGTAATAATTTTATTTTTGAAAAAAAAAATCAAAATATTTTTTCCAACTTTTTGTAAGATTTTGAAAATTTTTGCACTTTAATTGGGTCACTTCTGGGCTGAAAGTTACTACATCATTTTTTGATCATTTCATAATAACTATTGTAACCCATAGCATTTGAAAATTTTCGAAAAAAGCGAAATATGCCCACCTCAGTGAATAAGCTCTTGTTAGAATTTAAATACACACAAATTTGATTAATGTTTCAAGCTTCGCTATACCTTTTGTGTTTTCATTCATTACAAAAATACTGAAGCATTGACGACTTTTAAGAAAACAAAGTTTTTTAAGGTTTAAAATTTTGCTGTGATCATACATCAATTTTGAAAATCACAAAGACACGTGCACAAAATAATACCGTCATCAAAGTTATGACTAAAGTAAGAGTAAAGAGATGCTGGACAGCTCAGTTCCTTCAAATTTATGAATCTATAAACCTATCAACTGTTGCATAGTTGAAATTGCCACATCATCAGATAATTGGATGGTGGAGTAAGGTATACCCGAATGAAACCACACAGTATTTTGAAAATGATGTTAAAACTGTTTCAATAATCCCCCGTCAAGGGTATTTTAATGATAAATTAACAACTTACTTCTTATCTATTTTCATGAAATAAGTATTATATTTCTTCAATTAAAAGTATGAAACTTTTGCTATGCATTTGTGCTTAACAATTTATGTAGGTACTATTAAGATATTTGAATATTCTTCTTTTCTTCTCTCCCTTGATAAGTAAAAGCACCATTTTCTCTTTCGTATCCATTTCGCTTCATAAAACAATTATTAAGATCACATTATGGTTAAATGGTTTGCCAAAAGATAATATTTCAGTATCATAGTTCTAACATTTCAACCAAGTATATTTTTAGCGGTACGTCTTCGATAAAAACTCCCTTTCTCAATTTGGATATTTATTAAACAAAAGATGGACTTCGAAAAACTTGATTTGCTTATGTTCGATGAATGAATACGATGAGAGGAGTTTTCTTTTTTTTTTTTTTTTCTTATTCTATAATACATCCTCATTATAGATATCGTTATCAGTTCGTACAGACCAAAAGAATGCGATTGTGTGCAAAAAAATGAACAACCAAAAATCAGTAACCAAAAAAAAGAAAAAATTGAATATACTCGATGGAGCGTATTGAAATAGCAAGACTGCTTTTGTATTTGTAATTTTAAATTTTTGTATACGTAAGGAAATTTTTTAGGTACTTTTTTATTTCCTTATATAGTAAAAATCATGTCTTCGAAGTTATCTCGATACGTTTCCCACTTTAATTTCTCGAAAGAGCGCAGATTGAGATTTATGTTCGTTGAAAATGGTAAAAAAAAACTTCATTTTATTTCGCAATGTAATGTTTGTTTACGGTGACTTTTTCGAGAAAATATCATACTTGCGGTTCTTACGAAATGAAAGTGAAAATTCTCAGCTCAATTATTTGGTGTAGCTAAAAACGAATGAGAAATATTTAAAATACTGTACTGTAATTTTTTTTACGGCTGTAACTGTGTTGACCCTTTACTGTCTTTATTTTATTTTATTGTCATTGCACCATTATATTCCCTTTTTTGCTGTCATGTCATGGTCATGTGATTTCACCCTTGGCCGCGTTATTTGTTGCGAGCGAGGTAATTTCATACTTACGAGAGAGTGAGCGGTCAGAAGTGTCCATCGCCAATCTGCACAAATGAAGGCCCATCATGTAGTACTTCAAAAATGATATTAGAGAAACTTTATTATTTTATATGTTGAAAAAAAATAATATAAAGGCTGCGCAGGGACCGATAAAAATGAGTAAAAAAGGTCTTATGAACAAGTTGCCTGACTTAAAATTTGAAGGAGCAGTGATTTTAAAAAATCCAAAATCTCCAGAAATATTTTTTGTAATTAAGGATTCTTGGTAACTCTTCTAGGCGAGCAAAAATTGTCCTTTAGAAAAATTACGTTCCTTCAAAATTAAAGGGGCTGTGTGCATGAAAGTTTTTCACAAACCTTGACTGGTGAATTTTATTCCAGTCTTTCCAAAAAAAAATTAATATATTTCATCTTTATCATTGATGACACCGAATAAGGAAGAAAATATAATCCGCATTCTGTGCAGCTCCTTCAATTTTGAAGTTAGGCAATTTTCATAAATAACGTTTATATTAAAGAGTTGTACAAAAATCCTTAATCATAAAAAATTTTTCTGCAAAATTTGATTTTTTTGAATCACTGTCCCTTCAAATTTTGAGCTAGACAACTTGTTCATATGACCATTTCTCTTTCATTGATTTCTATTCAACCCTCATAAATTTTTTTTTTAAATATAAGATAATAAAATTACAATAATATCATTTTTTTCGATGTTGGCAACACTGCTATCGAAAATTAACTCGTGCCCAGAACAAAAAAAATGATGTGTTGTCGGCGCCTAGAGTACCACATGATGGGCAACCATTTGTGCAGATTTTCGATGGACACTACTGACTGTTCTATGAGCAGAGTAATGAAGGGAGTGGAGGAGTCAGACCCCATAAATAATGATTTTTGAGTAACAGTGTTGCTAACTTTAAAAATTTTTAATTTTTTAACTGAAATCAACGCAGCTAAAAAATAATACTTTCCAAGACGAACAAAAAGGTTATATAGACCAACTTCTTACATCGCCGCAGTGGGAATAAAATATAAATTTTTAAAAAATCTAAAGTTTTCAATTCTTTAACATTTTAAAAATTAAAAAAAAAAAAATCAAAAATTATATTCTGTAACATAAAAGTTGAAGCATCTAATAAATAATAGTCATGAAGGTGAACGAAGAAGGTTAAGAGGACCAATTTTGTATGTTACTTTAGTTTTGAGGCATGAATTTTTCAAACAATGCTTCAATTTTCATGTTACAGAGTGAAATTTTTAATTTTTTTTTGAGAATTTTTGAAATTTTGAAAATTTAAATTTTTTAGATTTTTTAAAAATTTATATCTTATTCCCACTGAAATGTACGAAGTTGGTCTACATTACCTTTTTTGTTCGTCTTTGAGAGTACTATTTTTTAGCAGCGTTGATTTTAGTGAAAACTCAAAATTAGATTTTTATGACTTTTTAAAAATTTAGGATTTTCAAAGTTGGCAACACTGTTACTCGAAAACCAAGCGTTTATCGGATGAATACGGGCATATATTGAGTTACTTACCTCATCAGAGGTGGTAAGTAGGCAAACTCTTGAACAGATCCGTTCTCGACACTTTTGACCATACTCGTGTAAGATACCCTTTATTTTTTTTAGAAGCAATTATAAAACTTCAAATTAGCTTTAAATTAATGGTAAGCCGTTTCATTCATCTTCCTTATTTTAATAATTTTTTCCCTATCTTTTAAGATTATTTCTCGCTTAGTAGCACCATTCGTTGCGGTAAGACTCTCTCGTGTAGCTTAACCAGGCCAGGCCAGGTTGGCAAACGAGCGCAAGTTTTAATTTAATCATAAAGTAGAAATTGTTACAACGCGACGTCAACTCATTGACTTGAAAAGGTTGTAAAAAAATTTCATCTTCGAAAAACTTGCGTGGAAGTTTTAAAAAATGTATATATATATATATATATTTTACTCGTTGAATCTATCACAAGTTGGGTATAAGTTAGTAGGTAAGATGAGTGAGATACTGTATAGCTAATATTTCACGAGTTCGACATAACATCGAGTTCATTGGCTTTTCATCTTATTCTCATAAATCAAAAGACATCTTACTTGAAAAAATTATTAGAACAATGGTCTTTGATCTCGACTAATTTGCGATAACGCGACGTGTCGTAGTTAATTTTTTTATCGAATCCGGTATCAACTCGCTGGCTTTATCTAAACTGTGCCATCAGTGACGTGCGATTCATAACATTGCGGTAATTATGAAGAGCTATCAGACTAAACGTAACGAGTCCCTCTTGGGTCTCAAAATTGAAATTCTTTAAGGAACTCTTTAAGCACCGGTAAAGAATAGTGTATTCGCGGTTTTTATTTTAAAAGACCACCTGACAAGAGAACATTCTCAAGTCTCAACAGTCCGACTCCAATTTGAACGAAACCTAACTACATAGAAGGGCATATTCAAAAACCCATGGAACCAAATTTCCTGCTGCTGAGGTTCATATTTGAATTTTTGAAATTTTGTGCAGTAAAATATTCCGCAAAATATGATCTAATGAAGTTATATTGGCGAAATTTGACTTATTAACACTATTTTCCACACGTTCTGGACGCTCTAAAAAATTTTTTTTTCTTCAAGATTTAAAAAAATTAAAAAATTAAAGTTGTTTTGTAGCGATATTAAAATATTAACTAATTGATACATAAAAATTAATTTTCTAACAGCTCGGCTGGAAATTCTAGGAAAACTACTTCAATCTGTTAGAGCGGGTGTCAATAAACTAGAATAAAATTTTCAGCTGCTGAAATTCATATTTGGCTGCTGAAATTCAACTACACCGAATTAGTAAAAATTAATGTGTCAATTTATTTCATCAATTTCTTAAAATTTTAACGTTTTCATATCATAAGTTCAACTTTAAAGTTTAAAAATTTTTCTTGTCAGTTTTGAATCTTCTTTTAATTCGCTACAAAACCGTGCAAGTAGACTGATTTCAAGCCTAACCAATCTCAAGATATGAACCTTCAAAGCTTAGCTTTTTTATAAAAAATTAAAATTGTTAAAAAAAATTGTAAGATATCCCTACCTTTTCACTTGGATGGTCAAGTCCGAAATGACGCCGTTTCTTTCATTAGACTGCTAAAAGGGGCTTGCATTTGGCTTCGTTTTAAGATGGAATGAGTCTCCACTCTGTATTTCATATCTCTACTCCTCCCAAACATGTGATAGGCAAATCATCCTGCATTAAAGTGATATAAGTTGCTCGATTTATTGAACCACGGCAAACCAATTGGAATGAAACATTCCATATGCAGAATGTTTCGCTTCAATAGTACTAAGTTGAGTTTATGTATATGGGGTTGTCTATTCGAATCATAACAGGTGCAAAAATGTAGGGATCTGAAATTTTCTCCCCCTGAAAATCTAAGGTCATTCTCAAAAATTTCCAACTTCTTATCCAAAAATGCTAGAGACGTTTAGTTTGCGCCAAAGTTTAACATATATGATGTAGTATTTCTAGTAAAAAGATGGAAAGTAAAGGTTGAGAAATTTATGAAATATCTTGAATAATGTAAAAAAAAAATACAAAAATTTTGCAAAAACAATGTTTTGTTCTTGACGTTTTAAAAAGCTCTTATAAGTATCCGATTAGAAAATTTTTCTTGAAGTAATGAGGGGTCCTACACCACTTGGCATGATTGTAATAGAGAACCCCTTATTGCTTAAAGAAAATTCTTCTCATTGGATAGTTACTTATAAGAGCTTTTTCAAAAGTCACGGGTAAAAATTTGAAATTTTTTTGCCAAATTTTCGTGTTTTTTCTCACAATATTCAATTCAATATATCTCACGAACCATTCAACCTTCATTTTCAATTTTTTTGCTGGACATGCCACTCGATATTCGTTACACTTCGGTTCGGGTAAAAGTTTGGAAATGTTTGAACATGGCCTCAGATTTTTGGAAAAAAAGTTTGAAGTCTGTGTATCTTTGTGTCTGCAATGATTTGTGTAGGCAAAACATTATACATCCGTTCAACTCAAGTTGCTCTACTTTGTTGTACGAGGGACGTACTATCGAAGCGAAACACCCTGTATATTGTTAAAATTTTATTCAACTTCGCTCAACCATTTGAGAAATATTTGTACATATTTTGACGTGTTTTAATTCCTCATTATTTTTCTGCACTACTTTTACTTCGTACGATAAAAAAAAATAAATTTTCCTCCTCGTTTTACCGAATGCATAAAACCACGATCTGATTACCTGTCAAAAAGAACACTGCGTATGGGGGAGAGATTGAAATAAAATAGGCAATATTAAAAACATCGATTGTAAAATTCCAAATCTCGAAACGCTTTATTGTTTACACAGTCGTGCACTATACACAATTTCTCAAAACATTATGCAGTTTTAACGAAAATATATGTATAGAGTATGGAGCTGTCATTTCTCTATACATAATACATTTTCTGCTGGAAATAAAAAGTTTCGCATAGTTTTACGTTTATTTTACGAGCTTTTGATGTTGTGCAATAAAATGATTATTTTTTTCTTCCGTCGAGGTTACCGTTTGTGATTTGATTATATGTCATGCAATTGTTAAGTGCCGTACGTCGCGAAGACGTCATAAAGAAATTGTATTTTTAAACGTTTAGAGTTTTATTTATGACGCGGATTCAAGATATAGATGGATAAGACGCAATAGAAAATATACTCACTTCTTAGTACACATTGTTGGTATTAAGCTTACTTAAATTTGTAAAAAAGAATCATCGATCTATATTTATAGTTTTTGCATTACCTAACCTAGTTGTCTGGTGTCAATTTTTAAAGTTCATAAATCAGTTCGTTTCTATATTTTTACGGTTCGTCTGCAGTTTATAAGTTAAGTGAGTAATAAATATGCGCTACTAAATGACGTAGTAGTATTTCAAAGACCAAAAAAGCATCACTTTACGATGCTTTTTCAGCCTGATTTTCCTGAGATATTACAATCATGAGAGTTGAAAAAAACCAAAATCCCCTAGGATACCCACAACTACCTCAATATAAAGCAAGTATCACTCAAATTACATCATAAGCTTTCCCTCAAGTATTACCCTTGGGTAAAAATTGCACAGAATTATTCAAAGTGCATTATTTAGAAACATTTCAACACCATGGAAAAAAGAAAAGAATAAAATAAGCATATCGGACCAGACGATGGTAGTAGTAGAACAGCTCATATTCAAGGTAAAACCATCATATATCCCCTTCTTAATTGACCTGGGAGATTGATTTTTGGAGATGTTATACAATTTTAGATTTTTTTCGATTGGTTTAAAAAGGAACAGTTTTTGCGTTTTTGGCTCCTCAGCACCCCTCCCCCAAAATTGGGACATAACTAAATTTTGACTCGAGATCAATCCCACTACAAAACATCAAATTCGTCTACAATCGAAGCCTATCTCCCAAATTTGTTTGAATTTGATCTGTATCGAGCTGAGCAATTGATTTCAGTGTTCGAAAAAAAAATTGAAATTACAATAAAAAAAAGGCATCGCCTTACGATGGTTTTTCAGCCTGATTTTCGTGACACATTACATTCATGAAAATTGAAAGCTTTTTTCCTAATCTGCATTGCGAGTAGGAGGTGGAGCTTAAAAGTTGAAACCCACAAAAAAACACATCAAGGATTCCTACAGACAAGATATACCTAATTTAAATTTCCTAGCTCAATTTGGAGGGGAGTTATGCGAGGAACAAACTCTAAAAATTGGAAAAATCAACCAATAAACCACATGTTCACGACTGTGAGTAGGAGTGCAAAGGAACTAAAAAGTCTAGACCCCCAAAAGACACATCTAGGGCCCCTATTAAAGATGCATACCTAATTTCAACTTTCCAACTCAATTTGAAGTAGATTCATGCGAGGAACAAACTCAAAAAATAAGAAAAAATGACCAAAAAGCCACCTTTTTTGTGACTGGAAGGAGGTGACGTGGAGCCAAAAAGTGGAGACCCCCAAAAGGCGCATTTAGGGCCTCTACCAAATGTGCATACCTCATTTCAACTTTTTAGCTCAATTTGGACGGGAGTTATGTGAGAAACAAACTCAAAAAACTGAAAAAATTAGAAAAACTGATCAAAAAACCACTTTTTTGGATGTGTGAGAGGATGTAATGGAGCTAAAAAGTTGGAACCCTCAAAAGGCACATCTAAGGCCTCAACTGAATGTACATTCCAAATTTCAACTTCCTACCTCAATTTGGTGGGGAGATGGGGGAGAAACAGCCTTTTTCAGGGTCAAAACGGGAAATACCCCCATATCTCCCCTCTTAATTAACTTGGGAGGTTGATTTTTGGATATGCTATGCAGCATTTGATTTTCTATCAATTAGCTTAAAAATAGGCAATTTTTGTGACCCCTCAGTACCCTCTCCCCTAAATTGAGGCATAACTGAATATTGACCCAAGTTCATTTTCACTCATATATATTTAATCTGCTGCTAACCTTAGTCGATTGACCGAATTGGAGTGATTTTGGTTGGTATCGAGCAGAATGAATAATAATAATTTTATCGGAAAAAAAAAATAAAAAAATGAAAATAGATATCTGACAAGGCTAAAAATTATCTTAATGGTTTTCTAGGACCCCAAAACGGATTTGGTTGATATCCCCCCCCCCCTCATCCGTCATTGGTCGATAGATTGTAATAGCCTAGTTTTCATTGATAATATGACATAGAAAATCAGGCTAATAAATATTTGACATCGCTAAAAATGGTCTTACTGGTCTTCTAGGATCTCAAAATGAATTTTGTTGATATTCCCTCCCTGATTTGCCGTAGGTGGATGGACTGTAATAGGCTGATTTTCATTGACCATATGACACAGAAAATCAGGCTAAAAATGCTCGTAGGTAGGTAATTTGTTATTAGTCCAGAGTGTCGATTGTAGGTACCTCTGCCTAGGGAAGAATTAATCAAGTTGAATTACAAAACTCTATAAATTTTATTCGCACGCAAAAAACACAACAACAACAACAACAACAGGCGATAACTTGTAAGGCAAAAAGATAGAAAAAGGTTTATCGCTGTTGAGTGTTGGTTGTCGAATATCTATCTACTCGTAGTGTGATATTGTGTTTTAGACTGCTATAAAAATCATTCTTGGCTGCTCTATACTTCGTTCGACTCGCGTTATTCGAAACATTAATAAATCTTATACGACTGCTAGCTTTGTTGACATTGTTTCACTGTATGTACTCGTAATAATATTTATATACGAGGAAATATAGCCAAAAGGGTGATCGCGACGTACGAATCGGATAAATTTAAATAAGTGCTTTAAAATTATACGTTTGTAATATCACTCGTGCTTCGTAAATGTGTAGGTGAAGTATAGATACATCTCCTATATGGTGCAAGTGCCTTACTTCACAGTACTCATTCTACCAAAAACTTGCGGTATTTAAATTGCCTTCATATACATATATCCTGTTCTCGATTAAATATGGCCCGACCAGCTGTACAAATATATTTATCCCAAGGTGCCAGATTATAAATATATATATACGTATGTAGCTGTAATGAAGAGAATCTTTTGAAAGTCGACAAAAGAAAGAAAGAAAAATGAAAATAATAAGAACGTGCAGCAGGTACAGAATGTTGCCTAAAATGCATAAATTTTTCCGTCTTATTTTCCATCGTATTTACTTTTATTTTGTTTGTTTTGCTTCTTTTCACTTTCGTGTTATCATGAACTCGACTTGAGCTTGTTTGTTTTCCGCAGCCGCTTTTCATAGTTTACTTTAAACTTTCGCCCATTTATAAGCGTTTTCCGGCATACGCGATTATCGTAAAACTCATCTCGTCGTTTCACTTCTCCCTTTTTATTTTTTTTATTTTTTTTTTTTTAAGCCGACGAAAAAAATACTAGATTATTTGTTCAGCAAATTTTAAACTGCGGGTGTCAAATTGTTCTAAATTAGTTTATTTAAATAAGCACCACGCTACATATCTGAGTTTTCGGATACAATGCTTCGCTATTGATTTATCTTTTGCGATCCATGTCTTGATTTTTAACGCTTATTCGAAGGTGCTGAATTTTTGAGGAAATGTGATATAAACCATATTCGTTCCTTTCCTTTATAAATAGGTAAGCACTACCATCCACGAATTAAGGCAAAATGACCAAGATTATAACATAACTAACTGAGTCGTAATATCATACGAGATTATTTTTCGCCATTTCGTATATTGAACCCGAAATGAGATATGAATGTGTGAAAAATTTTGAGATTTTAAGCTGAAAAATTTCTAAAAATCAAAAATTGGCTGAGTACAAAAATTGAAGCAATGTAAGAATATGAATGAACTTCGTAAGTTACACTGAAAATAAGATATGAATCTTTGAAATGTATAAAACTCTGAAAATACTAAAGCTATCATGGTGTACCGACCTACAGCAGATGGGGAGGGGGAGATATCAAAAAATCCGTTTTGGAGTCCCAGAGGACCACTGGAGCCATTTTTAGCCATATCAGATATTTATTTATTTTCGTGAAAATAAAAAACATTTGCTCAACTCGATACCGACGAAAGTCAATAAAATTTGGGAAGTAGGGTTCGATCGGTGGTGGATCTGATATTCCGGAGTGAGGATTATCTCGGATCAAAATTCAGTTGGGCCTAAATTTGGGGGAGGCTGTTCTGAAGGTCGTAAACCCCAAAAATTGTTCTTTTTTGAGCCAATCGATAGATAATTCAAAGTTATATAACATATGTAAAAATCAGCTCTCCAGATTAGGTACTTAGGAGGAAAGCTAATTTTTTCCTTTTTTAATCTTGAAAAAAAGCTGTTCCATCCCTATCTCCCTTCCAAATTGTGCTAGGAAGGTGAAATTGGTATGTAGACTTGTTATCAGCAATAGATAAGTCTTTCAGGGGATTTGACTTTTTATACCTATTGCGCCCCCTTACAGCCCAAAAATGTGTTTTTTTGGGCGGGTTTTCTTATGTTTTGAGTTTGTCCTTCGCATATCTCCCCTTTTCCCAATTGGTAACAAGCTTGATTAATATACAAGAAATAGATCACTGCTCGGATCCCTGCTTCGCTGGGCTGCTCGCAATAAGAAAAGTTGACCAAAAACTATATTTTTGGGGCTTTTAGAAGTCGAAATGAGGCTGAAAATTGAAACCCAAAAAACACGTACAGAACCAATGTTAAATCTATCTACCAAATTTAACTTCCTTGCTCAATTTGTAAGAAGTTATGCAAGGAATGAACTCAAAAATCAAAAAACTGCACTAAAAATTCAATCGGCTTTAAAAAATTTTCAGTCATTTCTTAGACACTCATCATGCACAGAAAATCTTTCCAAAGGGAGGGAACGCCTAATTCCACATGTGGAGGGGCTTCCCCCAGCCGGGCCTCCTTTAAATTTGCCTATGCTGAAAACGTAACAATGTCGTATTCATTGAAATGTTGCATTTAAGCAACCAGTTAGTTTTCATCAGTGATAAAAATTTGAACATTTCAATGAAAAAATGAGAAAAAAAATCGTTTTATTTTTTTAACGATAAGGGAGAAGGGAAAGGAGTAGTGAGGTGCATAGAGAAAGCAAATCATGTTGATAATTGAACTTCATGTTTTCAAATTAGTAGAAATCAATATGTCACGAAGTCGTTCTAATTTTTTTTACAATTTTTTCCATTTTAGAGTTTGTTAAGGGATTACTCAAAAGTCATATGAAAAAAATAAGCAAATATTCAAATTGGAAACCTCGAATTAGTAACAATCGATGTCACTTGATTTTTACCATTTTTTTTGTTCTTGAAATTTGGCCATATTAAAGAGGGCGGGGGGCTGACTTCAGTGACGTCGTATCAAAAAATTAGGCTGATTTTCAAAGGTGTGCTCAAGTTAGTAACAATCGATATGTTGTTTCATTTTTTACATTTTTTCGCAATTTGATTAAAGTTTAGCATCGTTGTGCTCACCATCGGTGTTGATATCCAATTTTGAAAACTGAGTACTTCCTACAGACATTAAATGATCGCTTCGTGATAATTTTTACAGATTTTTAAATGGTAATTTTCACGTTTCTGCCCAGCGTAAAAAGCTAAGCATTTATCTTAAAAGTTCGCCTTTGAGCTTTTAAAATTTTGATCCTCGATTCCAAGTTTGCTTTCAATTCTGCATAAAACTGTGCAAACATATTTTTTTTAGCTTTAATTAATTTAAAAATATGAACTTTCCAAGGTGGGCAATTAGTATTGGAAATAATCTCAATTGTACCAGAAATTACTAGATCATTCCCATCCTGCTAAAGGGTTAGGGCCATAATAATTATCATTCCTTTATCAGATCATCAAAAAGAATTTTCTAAGAATTCTAAACTAAAACGGAGGATCTACTACCTGATTTGGGTCATTTTGACATACAATTAATCGTATTTTCTATTCATTAAAAATTTTATTTTTTCACAATTTCATCTTGCTCCACTTTAACCCCTACCACTATACTGTACCTATGGATGAAAATGTTGAATTAATACTTATTTATTTGGACAAATTGTAAAACGTAAAAAATAATTTGCAACTTTTTGAGAAAAAATTTCTTCTTCTTTGAACGCCTTCTCCATTAATGGAGGTTGGCCATCCATATGGCAATCTGGATTCTCGAGAAGAGATTTTCGAAACTGACAGGCACATTTATGTGAGCATAAAGATAATTTTATGTTTATATTATATTCACTTTATTGATGTTGTTATTACTAGTTATTTTTGTCAAGTCTCAAGATGAACCGTTTCACTCCACTTATAACTTAGTATGTAGGTACTAGGAAGGATAGGTGTACCTACATCCGTTAAAATTATATCTTCCATTTTTCATAAAAATTTACACTAAGTAGGTACCTATAATATAGGTAATAACCTTCATCGTGAAAATTTATAGTTCAAATTAAGTTTAACTGCGAAAGTGGGCAATTACTTCAAATTGAAATTCGACGTTATCTTCTCTCTTTAGAGCTAATCGTTGGCACGAACGATGTAACATAAAAAAAAATCAGTTTCTTTCTTGTTAACTTTGCGTTCTTTTTTTTTCAAACTTGTAAAAGTTACATCGTCGACCGTTCGGTAAAAAGGAATAAATTTTTACACGATCTATCTTCTTTTCAACATTTTTACAATATTAATAATTGGCGGTATTGTTCGCGGTCTGAAAAACTTCGCTTGTGGCGTGGGCCAAAAAAAAAAATTCTAAATATAGGTAGGTAATTATTATGTTGTTTCATCGATAAGTACTGGATGGGGTATTATCGATTTTGAAAAGCTTCCTGGTGAAACTAAATAAAGAAAAAAAATAACAATATTTATAGTTATTGGTTGGCATCGATAATTAAAAAGTACCTAGTTACATTACGTAATGGCTCAAAAGAAAAGGTTTCCAGGTTTTCTGTGTACTATTTTTTGGACCTGAATTTATAAAAAATGAATTGAATGGTATGTCCGACTGAAAGGAGGGCAAAATTTTGAAAAAATGTGCTTTCTTAACGATCAAAAAGCGCATTTCTAGAAGTTTTAGGGTAGAAAATTAACACAAATGTACAAATTTTACAAGATTTTCGGTCTCAGAACCGAGAAAGGGTTCAAACTTCCCAAATCTCCTGTATCATTCGACGTAAAATTTCGTTGAAATTATTTAATGAAAGTCAAATGAAATAAATTATTTAAAAAAAAATCCCACAAATCAGTGAATTTTGAGTATTTAAATTTAATTGCCATATTGACCTTCTGAGCACGAATTTCGAATCAATTTTTTTATTAGAGCACCAGAATGTGTAATTTAAGGAATTATGACTCCTCTCCCACTTCTCGTCTTGATACTTGCTAAAATTCTTCTATTCATATCGGGTGTTTCGCATTTACCTTTCTTCCTTAATATCACTGATAGATCAAATCATGAGACATATATGGATAATGGTTAGCATACCCAAAAAGTTGAAGGGCCTGAGATATATCATTTTTAAAATTTCTTATTTTTACTCAAACTTGCCATTCAATTTGAAAATTTACTGGAAAAAAATTAATGATGATGAAAATTTGCTGTTTACTTTAAAATACAGCATACACTTTCGAGTGCGTGTGGTATAAAAATCAAGAGTGGGCATGAAGTGGTTCGTAAAATATGACTAAATAAATACAAAAAAAAAATTACTAAAAATTTGTAACTTTTTTAGTTTTTTTGAGAATAACTTTTAAAAAAGCTACTACGAGCACCTCGTTAAAAAAATTTAAAATAAATGGAAGACCACCTTCAGCTCGGTGGTCGGGGGTGGTAACCCCGAGGATTGCATTTATACGGAGAAAAAAATAACAATTAAAGGAAACAATTTTTTAGTAATTTTTGGACAAAAATTAAAATAAAAAGTACTTTTGAAGGTAAAAGCGAGGTAAGCAAAACGATTGCATCTTGAGGCAAGGAATATGAGTGAAGGACTGTGGTTAAGAAATCAAGAGTGGAGATGAAGTGGTTTGCAAACTGCGACAATATTAATATTAAAAAAATTGGTAGAAATTTTCAGTTTTTTTTTTTGAGGATAACTTTTCAAAAATCTATTATGATCTCCCCTCCAAAAATCTTTGAAATGAGTACTAGCGCACCCCCTCCCTTTTTCCATTGTCTGAGCAAAAACTATGAAGGTTGCTACCCTCCCAACAGAGAGAAAAAAATACACTGAATGTTATAAAATGGAAAATCATGAACTTTTAAGAAAAAAAAATTGTAGCGTTTCGAAACATATTTTTTTCTCCGTTGGAAGTATTTTTTTCCAATAAATTTTTCAAATAAACGGCCGTTTTGAGCGAAAATGAAATTTTGAAAATATCATCTTAACCCTTTTGACTTTTGAGTATGCTAACCATTATACATGTAAGTTTCATGAGTTGTGACCTATCACTGATATAAGGGGAAGAAGGTTAATGCAAAACACCCGGTACAAGAGAAAAAAAAAATTTTCTAACCTCTTTCATTGAATTCCCTGCAAAATATGTTTCTTTGAACTTTGGATAAATCTTTAAAAATATTAAGCTCAAAATTAAATTTTTTTCAACTACCTGCGTTGGTGACTCGTGATTGGAAGGTAGAATGTAATAACAGAAAGTAGTCAGAAGTGTCGAGAGTGGATTGGTTCGGAGTTTGGCATTTTCTTAGTACTCCTCCCAAACAGTGAAGTACTGAAATGTGTACCATTTTGCAAAAAAACGCCTCGCTTTGGAGTTACAGATCTGCCATATTTGTAAACTTTGAAATTTCAAAAATTTGCAAAAAATGAAGTATTGAATGAACTTTTGAGCAATTTCAATTCGAATTCACTTTTCTTAGCTAAAAATTGTTTTGGACCCATTGCAACTTTTACAACTTTAAGGGTTTCCAAAATCATGCAAACAAATTGTAAAAAATCACGTATTTCAGCAATTCGAAGTGGTTTTCAACGAAAAATCTGGAAAAAAATCAGAGTGAAATGAATTTTTTTCAAATTTTTGTTTGCAAACTACTTCAAATTTTTACCACTTTTATGCATGATTTTGGAACCTCTGAGAAGCAAAGAAAACGTAAAAACTATTTTGTTGGTCTCATGTAGTCTAATATGACACATCCATGCCAAAAAATTTGAAAAACGAAATTTTTTTTGCTATTTCCAAGTAAATTTTGAAATTTTAAACCAAAAGGAGATGAGACTAGGGTCAAGTTAGGGTCCCCGAATTTTTACCACGTTCATTTGACGTAATTTTGTTACTTTTTTCGTACCCCCATTCCACACTCCAGCCTCTCCAACTTTCAAAAAAAAAAAAAACTAAAATTAAAACGCCCTAATGTACCCTGTAGAAGGGGATTGTAAACCCCCCTTAAGACCGAAAATCTTGTAAAATTTCTGCATATATGCAAATTTTTTACCCTAAAACTGCTGAAAATGTACTTTTTGATCGTTAAAAAAGTTACATTTTTTTCAAAATTTCGCTTTCGCCTCGCTCAAATATGCGATTCAATTCATTTTTATAAATTCAGACTCGGGAAAATAATACACAAAAAAGTGTAAACTTCGCCTTTTGAGCCATTCCTGGCAACATCAGCGTCACTGCCTCTCTGCCTCTCTGGCCTCTCTGGCCTCTCTGCCTCTCCCATTAACTGGTAACTTGATGCTTTAAAATATCCTAAATATTTTTTTCAAAAATTGGCTCAATTCTCACAATGAAAACATTGAATATGAAAATGAAAACATATGTTGAAAAGTTCATTGAACCCTCTTATCTATGTCCATATAGCTGCCACCTCCCCCCCCCCCCCCAAAAAAAAAAGAAAGAAAGAAAATGTATCTAGTCATTAAATAAAAAACTCATGTAAATATCTCTCAAGTATCTTGGAATCAAACCGCGAAAGATCTTTCTTTGGTGAGTCGAGTTTTTGAAGCGCGAGAACGTAATTCGAATACAACTATTCTTTATTATATTTCAATTCCTTTTTAAATTATTCCGCTTGTCGTGCTGCTTTCGACTCACAGTCAGTTGCCATTTTTTATAACTTCTTATGTAGGAAAAAAAAAAAAAAAATGCGCTCAGAATGTAAAATTACGATGACTTCGTTTAAGGAATTTTTATCGTCGCGAGAAAGAGTTTTTCATCGCAGTAGTTTTGGTCGCCAAATACTTATAAATGAATTTTATACGAATTTTTTTCTTTATTGAATTTCTGATCTCGGCGAGAGAGGTAAAAAAAAAAAAAGAAAAGAAAATCAAAAGTAGGTAAGTGTATCTTTATTTTCTAAGAGGGAATTTCATCTTATGCTTATTACGATTTGTTGGTTTAAAAAAAAAAAAAAAACAAAAAAAAACAAAAAAAAAATCGTATTATAAATAAAACAAGATTAAAATTCATTTACTATCGGAAAATTCTGTAAGGTTATTTACTGACGATACGAAGAGCAGATTTCTCAAGTCAAGAGGAGTCGAATCACTTGTAAAAATATTTTATCTCTAACCCTCTAATCGTCGTCCACTTGACGTTTATTTGACAGCGAGAAAGTACACTTTAAACCGCGTTCGAAATCTGTTCGTAGTTGATTCGATGCCATTAAAAAATTACTTAATTCAACTTTTAATATAAGCCAGTATATCGCGTAGCACGAATATACGATAGGATAATTTTTTCTTTTTTTTTTTTTTTTTCCCCATTGAAATACGATAAGAAGGCATATAGTAAAATTATTGAAAACACGTTTTACCTATCGAAACCCAAGAAACACGATACTTTTGCATCTTATTGCTTTTCAATTCGATGAAATTCTCTCGTCGTATACACCAAATCTCAACGGGGCAAAATGAAATTACCTAGGTATCGTCATGTCGACCTATCTAATTTGTAAAATTGAATTAAATTTTCCCTTACCTGATCTTTAATCGAGGAGAATAAATTCCACCGATGAGTTCGTCGTTTCAGTGTAGTATAATTTGTAACTTGAACCGATCACTCGATACAACCAACTCGATCATTCGATCAAAATTTAAAATCATTATGATTAAAAACGAAAAAAAAAAAAAATTCAGCCGAATAATTTTTTTATTTTTATATTGAAAATAAATGGGGGGGAAAAAAAGTCGTATTCACCGCGACATCGATATCATCGCTATCGTCGAAAGTAAATAACAATATGATAAAAAAATATATATATTGACGAAAAAAAAAAATCTCCGCAAAAAAACCGCTGCCAATAACCTGCACAACTACTTGAAACGCTGACGTTATAGTAAATAAAGGAGAAAACGTGTTACTCACGTTAAAATTTCTGGTCGGTTCGCGTTCAACGCTTGCGTTGTTGAAAGTTTAAGTTTGGTCGACAGAATGCCTAAAAGTCTACCGTGTTGTGTTTTTCACCTGAGGCAAACAAAAGGTGAGTAGAATTATTAGCTACCCTTTCGTTCAACGTGTAGATGTGGAAAGAGAAAGAGAGAGAGAGAGAGAGAGAGAGAGAGAGAGAGAGAGAGAGAGAGAGAGAGAGAAATACACACAGTACCTGCTTCGTCTATCCAAAGTTTATATACGTAAACGTACGTAAAATTCTATATAGCTGAGGTATACCTACCTATCTACCTACCTACCTACCTATAAGTTGTTGGCTGATGTTTAAAATTATTTTAGCAATCGATATTCGTATATTTTATAATCCAGTCCTGGGGAAAACTGTTGATGTTTTCCTTGAAAATGATTAATTTCTTTATCGCGACGACGATCCCCTTCTTTGGGGATTAATTCATGCGCTCGCGATTTCAAATTATATGACTATTGATAAGACAATAGGATTGCAACTCCTTCATTCGGTAAATCCGTTTCATATTAGCATCTATACCTTACCCTTTACAGTATACAGGGCTACAACAAGTTGTAGTAAAGGTATACAGATATAGAAATATCTACTACCCACCTATCTACCTTAGCTGTATTTTGTTAATCCATCCGCTATACCAGCAGCAGTGATTCATTTCATACAATTTCTCGCCAAGGGTCAGCTTTACTACTTGATATTCTGTTTACAGATTTGTATCATTACCTGCCCCAGCTATAGATAGGTACCTGCTACCAACTACCGACTCGTATATCTAGCCTATATTTCGTGTTTCTTGTAAACACGAAATATAACAGGCAACCCAATAGGCCATCATCATTGTCAGAATGATGAAAACCAATACGGAAATATTTTCTTTTATTTAGTCGAAAAATTTTCGTCTATTTCTTCGGGCAGAATTTCAACCTTATGTTTTTCATGCTATAAAGTAAGTATAGTAAGGTATGAAATTTAATTTGATCTCATTGTTTTGTTGTTTTTTTTTTTTTTTTTTTTTTTTTTTTTTTTTTTTTTTAAAAAAATTTTTTTAAAAAAAAAAAAAAAAAAAAAAAAAAAAAAAAAAAAAAACAACAAAACAATGAGATCAAATTAAATTTCATACCTTACTATACTTACTTTATAGCATGAAAAACATAAGGTTGAAATTCTGCCCGAAGAAATAGACGAAAATTTTTCGACTAAATAAAAGAAAATATTTCCGTATTGGTTTTCATCATTCTGACAATGATGATGGCCTATTGGGTTGCCTGTTATATTTCGTGTTTACAAGAAACACGAAATATAGGCTAGATATACGAGTCGGTAGTTGGTAGCAGGTACCTATCTATAGCTGGGGCAGGTAATGATACAAATCTGTAAACAGAATATCAAGTAGTAAAGCTGACCCTTGGCGAGAAATTGTATGAAATGAATCACTGCTGCTGGTATAGCGGATGGATTAACAAAATACAGCTAAGGTAGATAGGTGGGTAGTAGATATTTCTATATCTGTATACCTTTACTACAACTTGTTGTAGCCCTGTATACTGTAAAGGGTAAGGTATAGATGCTAATATGAAACGGATTTACCGAATGAAGGAGTTGCAATCCTATTGTCTTATCAATAGTCATATAATTTGAAATCGCGAGCGCATGAATTAATCCCCAAAGAAGGGGATCGTCGTCGCGATAAAGAAATTAATCATTTTCAAGGAAAACATCAACAGTTTTCCCCAGGACTGGATTATAAAATATACGAATATCGATTGCTAAAATAATTTTAAACATCAGCCAACAACTTATAGGTAGGTAGGTAGGTAGATAGGTAGGTATACCTCAGCTATATAGAATTTTACGTACGTTTACGTATATAAACTTTGGATAGACGAAGCAGGTACTGTGTGTATTTCTCTCTCTCTCTCTCTCTCTCTCTCTCTCTCTCTCTCTCTCTCTCT
>FIZR01025324.1:0-14812 GCA_900060175.1 Ferrisia virgata | reverse complement strand
AGTATAAGAATTGTCAACACGCGCATGCGCAATGAACTTCTCCGATTTGGACCTTAGAAAAAATTTCATAATGTTTGCGGTTGGCCTAGCATTGCCAGGCTCAGTCCATGTATATAAAGTCAATGGTCAAAAGGAACATGAAACTCTAGACCTAGACTGCAACGCACTCACTAGGATAAGTTTTCATGAACCAAATCATCGGGCAGATTCTCTGCATTATTTTGGTCATGATTTTGAGAGTAGGTACTCTAACAATGGGAATTATCATATCAATTGAATACCATTCTCATTTCATTATCAATTATTTAATATGCATTTAATCAAGTTAAGTGATCAAGAGTTGAACGTTTAAAAGAGTGTGTGCATATGTTCGTACATGTTTTCGGTCTTGATCTTGATTACGAATAAATTTTAGAGAATTGAATAGCTACATGCGTATCGCGATTCACCGCTCATATGTGTACTTTTGAGTAGCAATTGTGCCGCATAATATGTGCTATCATTCAGACTTACGTCAGTTACTCGATAGTTAATTTCATTTTATGAATTTTTGTGATGTTATTGCAACTGATGTAGGTACTCTTGAATTCGAATATTCTCGACACTAAAATGACTACAGATTCACATAAACAATGTTTAGACGATGGTTTATCTCATTTATCCAACCAACTAGCCATCGCGAGGAAAGAATTGCAAAATATAAGGTGCTCAGTGCGTTCGTAGCTTTGGATGATTGATTATTTATTTACTTTGTTTCGCTTTGTTAAAAATTTGTTCATAACGAAACGTCCTTTTTTGCAGAAAAGATTTACGACGATTCAACAATTGTTATCAAAAAGATGTAGATAACATTATTAGTTCGCTTAAAAACTGGAAATGTGATTCGTGTACGGTTTCAGCGACTGTAGAAAGCTCTTCTATAACAAAGTCAGAAGACGAAGATAATACGTTGATGCTTCAACCTATTGGCTTGATTTCGTCGTCGTTTCAAGAAAAAAGGGGAACACCTCGACAGCCAGGAATATGTATAAATAGTTCTGGAAAAATCACGCTATTTAATAGTATATTTACCAATCCCAGTCATGCGTTAGAAGGACTAGAACAATTTTCACATATGTGGTATGTCAGTAACTGGCATTAATTA
This sequence comes from Ferrisia virgata, assembly GCA_900060175.1. Lineage (NCBI taxonomy): Eukaryota > Metazoa > Arthropoda > Insecta > Hemiptera > Pseudococcidae > Ferrisia > Ferrisia virgata. The sequence continues at coordinate 13,668 of FIZR01025324.1, read as the reverse complement.
AATAATTTGTGTTGGATTTGAGAAATAGATCTATGATTGCAGGATATTATTTCATTTCCATAAAAACGACTCAACGCATGTACGAGCAAAGGTTGCGCCTCCTCGTTTAAATGGATTGAGAACCGGTGTGTTTGGAACTAGGTCCCCCCACAGACCATCGCCTGTAGGCCTCTCGTTAGTTCGTATCGATCGTGTTGAAGGTATACCATACACTCCTTGCTTGACATGAGAATGAAAATAAGTTTAATTTAGTATCTCCCGCTTGATGATGTTTGTTTACAGGTTCTTCCGTATATTTTTCTGGTGTTGATATGCTGGATGGAACTCCAGTGTTGGATATCAAACCCTACATCCCCCAGTATGATAATCCACTCAATTTGGGCCACGGGTGTAACTCAACGAATAAATTGTACGGAAATTCTCACGAATCACAATTGAACGAGTGCATTCGTATGCCTAGAGAAGCTCCAGATGGTGAAGAATGCGGTGTAACAGATAATAGAGTTAAAACGACTCCAAATTCTACTTATTCAGAAGAACAGGTTTTATATTTAGTACATATTTTGGCATTAGAGTGGATCGTGAAAAAAAATGAATTTCTTAGAAAAAAATTTACTTAGAAGCGAAATTGTAGTGAATGAAATTTCCAGTTGTAGTTTTTTTTCCGATCTACCCTCAATTATTTATTTTTTGAACGTATATAAGGAGAAGACGAGTGTACTCATTACCAGTAGTCCATTATATTTCAGATTCGAGTGCCGCAATGGATATCAGAACCTATCAATAGTCAGTTGACGGTTATATTTAAAGACAGAGCGAACTCCTATTTAGATTCATTTGAGAATAGCGCTGAAAACAATGAGGGTGTGAATTTACGAAATACCATCACACGAATTTTAGAGGAAGATCCACGTTCAGTTTATGTTCGTGAAAGATATAGCAATCAGTTTTACACATTCTTGATAGATAATCATCACGTTAGTTGTAAATTTGACGATACCAATCATTCCGTCTTTGTATATCAAATTACTAAAGCAAGTCCACTACCTGAATGGAAGGGGTCATTCGATGAATCTGAACATAGCCATTGATATTTTTCCATCGTGTAGATATAAAAGCTTCTCCTAATGCATATATGATCTCATTCACAATAATTCTCGTTGTAATAACATTTTAAAGTATATTATACAGAATGGTTTAACGTGACTGAAAAAACCATGCCTATAATTTCATAAGGCTGAAAAGCAGATGAGTTCAAATTGTGAATATTATATGATTTATAGCACCGTATCTCATAAGAAATTTTTTTCAAGGATTATTTTATCAATAGAAAATTATTTTCGAAATTTTACGAAAACTTACTGAGTAGGGTTTCGAGAAAACGTAGAATTTACAATTTTGGTATTCGTGGAAAGAAAGTATCATACATTCATCTAGTAGGGGCTCTCAGTTTCACAATGTAGAGCACTATTTTATAAATATTACCTACAAACAAGTTTTCAACGATTCACTGTTTGCTTATGTTATATTATATGTTCAGTGTTCTTTACCAAAAATGTAGACTTGGTATAACAATCGTTGGATAAAAAAGTTTTCGTTGGCAGAAATCAACTTTCAAAATAGACTATGCGTAAAATATAAATGCAGCGTGCTATGCGAGTATCTTAAATGTGTTTTTTTGTATCACTATCGTTAAGAATGAATATAATGTGGTATATTGAAAAAAATTGAAGAATTTTTATTTAACGATTGTAGCACTATCTTCAGCAAAATATCGACGTATCGTAAAAACATCAATCTCGTCCAAGTGTAAAAGTCTGTTCTGATTTTTCCTTTTTAACTTATGGCTTGAAACTCGTTCAATGTATTTCAAATTGATAACTCTAAAATGTTAAGCCATAAAAATAAAATATCTTTCCAGCAGTTATTTTTTGAATTATAATACTAAAACAAGATAAAACAATGTCTCAGTCATAAGAAAAAAGACACTTTCATAGTAAAATGTGTAGTCAAATATTTATACAACAGAACAATTGGCCAAAAACTGCATCAACATGAAATTTTAAAATAAAATTATTCAATTCGTTCTCAATTGATAATCTCCATTTTGTGTGATATATCGAACCCACGGTAACGCTTGATAACCACTTTTTTCAATAATTTTCAAATATCTTACCTACGAAACGAAATATTTGAATTATCAAAAAAACGACAAAAAGAGATCAGATAAAACTTATCGCACGTATTATACCTGGATACCAGACGTAGTAAAATATGGAATTTCAAATTTGACTTGAATCGGGGGTTTGCCTTCAGTTTCTTCGCATTCAACACTTGGTAGGCCAAAATGAGCCCTCATCAAATATTCTTTACCACCCTGATGAACAAATTATACATTAAAAATTAAACTGTACACACTACACGATATAATAATGGTAGAACCCGCAAAAAACAAATTACAAACCGGAAACGATTTTATCGTCCAAGTGATAGCATTCTGTTCTGGAGCATATTTTACAGAGCCGACAGTTGTTTTAAATTTAGGGGAATCTGCATCCATTGGGACGGGAATGATTACTTCAACGTTATTCGCAGTAGATCTTCTCTTAAATTGCGACTTTGCCTTAATCATGTATTCCACGCGACTATGGGCGTGACGTTCGATTACACTTTCTATCCAAATTAATGGTTTCACCTACCATAAGAAGAAAATTTAGAACACGAATAAAAATAAACATCATCATCATCAGCAGTATTAATTCGACATTACATGTGTGTTCAGTCGATAGGACATAAGTTCAAATTCTCCGTCGGGTGGAATGAAAGAAATGGTACGATCATTTTCAAATCTAAACAAAAGATAGTATGTTGATTGATATACAAAAATATAATCCATACATGCGAGAGCTTCGCGGTATTGGAAAAATTTCTCAATTTTACTAGCAGAGAACATGAAAAATTTACCTCGACAAACGAACACATTGGTGAAATTTCACATCTTCCAGTTCAACTGATTTCGATTTACCGCGGCCGGTACTTTCAAATAACACTTTATCGTTCAGTCCCAATCTAAGTTCCGGCATACCAGATAAATAAACACGCATTTTAATTGCTCCCACGATTTCACTACGTAAAACATTTCCATTGGCGTTGGCCTGCAATTAAGACGACTTACTTAAATCCATAAACAATACGAGTAATAACCAGTATTATGCATAAAACCGACCAGTAAATTCACTGATTCGATTACATCGAGAAAAACTTCATTTTTCCTGTATTTAATCCCTTCGGAACGCCACGAAACTGCATTAGTGACGGCCATAGGTATACGAGGTTGTATTTCCAACTTGTGACCTTCTTGCGTGATATACCTGATGAAAACTCTCCATTTATTACCAATCATTCGCAAATAGCAGCAAGAATGAGGTGGAGGAAAATAAAACCAAATTACTCTTGTAGTATTTTACTATCAGTAGTTTGGGGATAACCGAAATCTAGCAATTCATCCATCAGCTCGTATATAACAACGAAATTATCTCGAATGCTTTCTTCTTCAATTTCTTTGAAGTATTCATTCATTACCTATGTCAACGAATCGTCAAGTAATTCATGTAAATAGATGGCTTACTAATCTCATTACTTACTTGTACGAGCTTATGTAAAAATACAAATACTAAGGCGATATTAGCATTCTTTTTAGTAGTGGCGACGATGTATAAATTATTATATTTAATGTATGCGAAAGTGCACTCCGTAGTTTGGACTAAGGGCGTGATCATGCTATCTTCTTCTTTTTCCATCAATAACGGCATGAATTTCTCTATTACTGCCATATCAATATCTCCTCGATAATTTCGAGAGATTAACATCTGAAATCAATTATTACTATTAGTAACAATTACAGAAATATAAAAAAGTTGACCATGGACTCACCTTCCCTTTCACATCCAAAATATATATCGCTGAGGCTGACATTTTACTGTAGTGCAAGCAAATTCTTGAACAATAGACCACTGTGGTGAATGAGTAGCTTAATCTATGTTATGTAAGTTTCTACGCATATCCTGTGATACACTTCGAACAGTAAAACAAGCATCTCGAATTATCATGGCAACAGTGGAGGAACACAGTTGATTCACTTAGTAACTCAAAAATCACTAATCAGCACTTACCGAAATACGTAAACGAATCATCAGAATTTTCAAGGAATTTTTATCACAAATACACTCGAAAACACATAATATCAACACTAGACGACAACAAAAAGTACCGCTAAATATCGAAGGAAAACACGTAAACACGCACACAAATTTCAGGGAAAGTTTGGAGATATCATAAAATGAATTGAGAAATCACAAATACACCATATAAGTTGGAGCATAATGCCCTATGTAGTAAAGAAAATTGTGATTTCTACTAACGAGTCCACATCAGTGATTAGTATCAGTAGTCACCTGAGAAGAACAACCATTCATGACTGCAAAAAAATCCAATGCTCATGCTTAGTATGTGTGACGCTAGTGTGACGTGACTGCTGTATACAGACAGTGTAGAGGAAGATAGGAATCTTCAACGGTAAAAAATTTCATTTTCCAAAAAATTACAGTTTCGCAAACAGAGAGAAAAAGAATAAAGAAACCCCTGCTGACATCTACTTCCGTTCGAAAAACATTTCAACCGGGCTCCGGGTGCCCGGGCTCGGAACTGAAACACCATAATATCCTGCCACAGACGTCATGGACTTAACGTGCCATAGGTGACATATGCCTAAACAATGACGTCATAACAGAAATGTAGCATATATTACAATAACCAGGGATATTTTAATATTTTGATACTTTTTGAATAAATAAAAATACTATCTTTCAGCACATGAGGATGAAAAACAAAAATCTAAATGCAGAAAAGAATAAATTAAAAAATATCAAGTATATGCGCATGCGCATAATGAAAAATACAAAAACGGAATCATCCTCTCTTTCCTGTACTGGCCGTTTAGTCGAACCTTTGAGTGTTCACTGATAACCTGATAACATATGGAGGACTTAGGAGGGATAAAAATCTAGTTTCCGCTCTTTCCAGCGCCCATGAAGTGCGCGCAACACTAACCACTTTCTGAAACTTATCGCTTCATCAATTACATTTTGATGAACACCAAGATGAACATTCTTCTCACACCTTTACCTCAAACATTTATTCAAAATAATTAATGTATATTTTGATGGAATAAGTGGTACAAAATGTCCTAAGAATGTGCATCATTTGTGAAAATAGAACCTTGAATGTACATATGTAGGTAATGATTCTCTAAAATATTTTCACTATTGCATGTCTGAAGTACGACAGTCTTTATCAACATAGCGTAATTTCAGCTTTCCTATAGATGACGACCTAAAAGTATATGGATCCAAGCAATCGGTGTAAATTTCAATACTGATTCTCATCTTTATGTTGACAGAATATTGCATTATATAGAGGTCAAGACCGTTTTTATATAGGAATTTATGATTACTTTATTAGTAGGCTGTATTTGCCTAAATTTAAATGATGAACATATTTTTGAAAAATAGAATTTATTCATCATCATTTCCAACAACAGTTAACCAAACACAACATAGATCAATTAATTGCCAACAATTGTATAAAAATACATGAATTTTAATGATGAAATCAATTTAATTTATTGATATCATAGCATTTTATATTCTAGAAATGAAAAGTCATTGTAAAAAATTCTGTACACCGCAGAATTTTCGAAAAAAAAATTATAAAATCAATGAAATGTTGCATTTCTTTCATTCATAATGTATCAAGTACGGCATCGGCTTCTTCCAGTGACGTCATGCACCGCGGTGCGGTAAAGAGGGACGTGGTTTCTGTTTGACCTTTTCAGTTTATAGATGTTGGCCAAAAGGTACATTAAGGGCTTAAAAAATGAGAAATCTGAGACTGTGCTAGAGTTTTGAAAAATGATAAAATTCTAAACAGAAAATGAGAAATTTGAGACTGCGCTAAAGTTTTAAAAAATGATAAAATTTTGACTAAGAATTGAAAAATCTAAGACTGCGTCAGAATTTTCTTCGGCTACGCTACCGTGAAACAGAGGGAAATCTTCGATTGTTTTACCAGTGCGCTAGGGGTGCGCCAGAAGGTACATTTGTATACTACATGAGAGTAGCATAGGTAGCGCTTAAAGCGATTTTTTGGTCAAGAAGTAATAAACTAAGATAGGCGATCACCAAAGGGAGTGTTCAGTTTGAGGAGCTCTCATAACGCCAACGCCACCACCCAGCCTCCGATAATTCATTGAACCACATAAACGCCACTGATTTTGTTCCGGATCGTAAACTTCGATGGACTTTAAATAGGCTGTACCATCGAAACCTCCAACAGCATAGAGTTGTCCGTTTACAACAGCCAAACCGACCTTAAACAGAAGAACATAATACCACACTTGACAAAATACAGTAAATCCATTTAAACGAATAACATTAAAATACTGATGCTTTCACTCACTCCACTTCGTCGGGAAGTCATCGCCACAATTGGAGACCATGAATTACTATGTGGGTTATATCGTTCAGCACTACTCAATTCCATACAATCATCACGACCTCCCACGGCGTATATCATATTATTAAATACAGCACATCCCAAATGCTTTCTTCGAGTGGACATAGGAGCCATATTAGTCCATTTATTCTGCCTCGGATCGTATCGTTCAACTTGAATCATTACAGAAAAATATACCTGTTTTTGGAATGAAATATCACGTGTTTCAGCTTTAAAATGTAGTGTATTCAACCTGTGTTAAGAGGGCATTGTCCATCTGAGCCTCCAATAGCATACAGGTAGCCACCCAACACGGCTACAGCCACACCAAGACGTCGCGTTGTCATTGGAGCTACTTTTCCCCATTTATTCTCTTTAGGGTCATACCTAGGCAGCAAAATTTATGAACAATAATACAAGCTATTTCAGTTGACTTTTACTTTACATTTAAAAAGTTATTTACCTTTCGACGTGATTCAAACATTGTACACCATCTTGGCCGCCCACAGCGTATAAATATCCATCCAATACGGCAACTCCGACACTGGTGCGACACGATGTGGTAGGAGCAACATCGCAACACCACTGATTTGTTTGAGGATCGTACCTTTCGATACTGTTTAGATACGATTGGCCATCATGACCTCCAACAGCGTATAATAAATCGTTTAATACAGCTACGCCAACACCGCATCTTCGTTTACTCATAGGCGCTACCATTTTCCAATCTATGGTTTGCGCATCAAAACGTTCCACAGATGCAATGGCATCTCCACTACACCAACCACCAACTGAAGTAGAGAAAAAAGTTCATCACAAATTTCTTTGCAGATTTACCGACGATAAAGCTATTATTCTCACCGGCAAACAGCACTTCTCCGCGTCTGGTTGGTTTGCGAGGTCGGGTCCTAGGACCTTGCATTAAAGGTCTTTCCTGAGGTAGTAATAGATAATTTTTGGCTTCGTCAACTAAATCACGACAACATTCGTCACTTCGTATTAATAAATCTGATCCAACTGTACCAACCAAGAACTTTGGACTAAGTAAAGGTAAGCGAACATGTTGTAAAACCTAACGGAATTTAAAATATGAAACCAACAAGTTACAGCATATTAATAAAGAGTATCTGAGTGAACATATTTCACCTGTGATAAATGTTGTCTTCTTTCTGATACATTATATTTAACCCAAGACATAACAGCACTGTATACTAATTCTTCAGATCGAACATTTAATTCATCATTAGATATGATATCAATTAATTGAGTAATCGGCAACAACAGAAATTCTTCACTCTCAATAACCTACATAATACACGAACAACATTTTTTTAATTAACCTAAAACATAAATTAATATGATGAATTTATCATACTTCTTGAAAGTTATGTTGCGTAAATTTATCCGCAATTCTCAATAAATCGCGACAGGAATGAGTATCTGCAAATGCGCGAATACCTAAACAATTTGAAGGATCCAATTGCCGTTTTAGAAATTCACAACAAATTTCTTGAATTTCCGCCAACTGAAGAAGACAAGCTGAAAATAAAGTTGAATAAATATCTCAAAACTAATTATTCAAACATTTAAACGAAAAAACAAACGACTACATACCAGCTGGTAATAATGTCTGAACATTTGATTCCTCAATAACAATATGAGAAGTGTAACAAAAGTCTATTAATAATTCCATGGCTAATTCGTCAATATCACGTATTGTGACTTCGGTCTGCCTTGATTCTGCCAACTCTCCAGTGAACATTGCTCTGAAGTAAGGACTGCACGCGGACAGGATGACTCTGTTAAACAAGCATTTAATAATTAGACATAATAATTTTCACTGTAATTCACTCAGCAACTGATTCTGAAGTTGGCACTTACCTATGAGCAAAAATTTTCCGAGATCCCACATGTAAAACGACATCGCATAATTCTCGATGACGGCGTAATACATTCAATTCAGAAAGGGTTCCTCGTGGATGTTTCTCAGATGTGTGAGTCAATCGAGCTGGTGAAGGTGGTCTCTCTCCGCTAATAATTAGTTCCCCCATTCTATTCCCTCGCGACGACTGAAGTCGCAAAGGGGGGGAACTCCAACCCCAAACTGAGTCAATCTAAAATAAAATCACTCGCATTCAACCGAAAGACACTTAAAATTATCTTGAAAACAAATTCGCGCACATAATTAAATATATAAATGAGAAAGCAAAGAAATTAAGCAAAGTACTGGCATTAGATGTTCCAAACAATGAACTCGAGAACTTTAAGCAAATATGGTAACACCGACAATGTGTGCCAAGAAATGTCGATTCTATCAATAAGGTTAACAAATGAAACTCTGTCAAATGACTCATTTCAAGCGAACTGAGTTTTGAAAATTAACACACGTTAAATTGATTACTTCTCAAATAAATGAAAAGCTATCTGAATATTGGTTCGAAATGATCCGAGATCAGTTTTAAATTCGAGAAAATCAACAGCCTGAAATAAGCAAACAAAGTACCAAAAATGAAATACCGTACCTTCGCAATGTTAGTATTAATTATGTGAAAATGAACACTTTAACTTATTTATGGTCTGATGTGTTTAAATTCTGAAATTCGCGATTGAATGCAATGAAAGAGCTACAGACTTTCGGAACAGAAAAATCGATTAAGAATTTAAAAAATTTGCCACAACTCATAAATCATAAGTATTTCATACATTCATCTTAAAGTCTTGTTTTGATATCGAAACTTCGAAAGCATTATCGATGTTGAGGATATCGTCTGGTGTCATCGATATTGGTCGATATATATCGTAACTATACTGTTTATGACCGTAACCAAGTTGTGCCTCATACCGTAGAGTTGTGAGACTTCGCGTTGCGCGTTTTTTTCTTTGCCTATCTACGTTGCCTGAAAAAATAATATTCCGTAGAATGATTCGGATGAGAACGAAAAAGTAGAACATTTATGGCATACCACAACACCACCGAAATGGCGTGGCCATGCTGTGATTCTCGTGTACCGACAATTTGGCGTGCCGACGTTTTGGCGATGAATTGATATAAAATTAAGATGTACCGGCAAAATGTCGCAAATTTAACGATATTTTAGCGTGCCAGCAGAATGACGTGGTGGCATTTTGACTATGAATGAATCGCTATTGGTAAACAACTCTGTCGGATAGTAACCGTTTAACCAGTTTGCTTGAGAATCGGAAGCTTTCATCATAAACGATTTTGCCTGTTTGGCAAGACCGGTTTGATTATTTATTTTTTATTCCTCATATGAACCTTTTTTTTTCACTTGATTGGCTGGTGATAAAAACGACCAATCATAGGAATACTTTTACTATAACCGGATACCATCCGGTTTGTAATGTTTGTATTCCCAAACCCGGTTATTTGTGTAACTCTAAAACCGATTTTCAATTCGGATAATAACCATTTATCCGGTTTACCTGAGAGTCCCGACCTGTCATCGTGAACGATTTTGCCCGTTTTACACAACCGATTTGATCTTTTCATTTTTCGTTCTTCGTACAAATGAATATTTTTTCCCTTCGCCTCATTGGCTGGTGATAAAAACGACCAATCACAGGAACATTTTAATTATTACCAATGTTATTCGATTTTTATTTCGTTAACCGGTTATTTGTTTAATTCTAATCTCCACTGGTGGTTTCTCCATGTAAAGTCATTAGAAAAATTGAAATGAACGAATTTACAAGTGATAAAAGGCTGAAAGTTTGATACCTCAAAAATCAGAATACGTATACATGAATTTTTCACCCGAACTTTAATCCAAGCTCACAAAATGAACACCAGCCAGAACAACGCATCAACAATTAAAGTCGTATAAATATGTAATTACGACTTGATTCTTCTTCAACAGTTCAAAAAATGAAATCGACTAGAAAGATATAACAGTAATAAAAATAATATATAAAATGTAATTACATAATAATGAGCTTAGGTAAACAGGTATTCAAAACTCTAATTTCCCCCAGCCAGAAACTGTCCCCACATCTGTCAAATGAGCTTTAATAGCGTCATCTAATATTTTATAAATTTGTTGACACCCATTCATTGCTTCATTCAAAACCTTTGGAAGATGATCAATATGAAACTTCTGAGACATTTCAAGAACAGTTATCTATATGGGAAAAATAAGCCGCTTTCAGATTGAAAAAAAACTTCGATTAATGTAAGAAATCATGTAATATTTACTTGTCTAGATAAAGGTAGTGCAGCTATCGTTAAATTCGATCCGCCCATTGTTTCTTCCAGATGACTAACATCAATCAAAGGAACATCGCCATTTCCTAAACTTGAACTACAGGCTATTATGTATTCTTTTAAAGGAATTCCAGCATCTATTAATGCCAACGTAGCAGCATTTACACATGTGCAATAATTACTTCCATCAGCTTGTAATACCTACAAAATTTTTGCCATCAGCTACCCATAATTCATAAATTATGTCAAAACGGCAAATACAGCATACCTCCAGGAAGATATCGATCTGAGAATAGGGGTATAAATCGGTTTTAATACTAGCTTGTAAAGCTTGTTTCAAATGGAGAGTCATTTCAGTTGATTTTACATCACCGCGCGGCCTTTTCTTTCTTTCCCCCGTGCTAAACGTAGCCATACTGTACTGACAGTTCACAATGGCACACTCATGAGAGGCTTTAGAACGACTTCCTCGCACCTAAAATTACAATTTTATCAGTTCAGTTCTCATCAAAATCACATATGTATATAATTCATTACCTGATGAGGGCCATACACTGCTGCGAGGACTTTCGTGTTTCCCTGTTCCAAATAAGCGCTACCTTCAGGTTGACTGAATACACCTAATTTGCATCGAATTTTTCTGAGCTCATGAGGTTTCCTTCCATCCACTCTAAGGCCTTGATCTGATATCAAATCCATTTATATAAAATTAAAAACAGAGCACATCATAGGTTATATTCGCCTCATAATTGAGAAGTTGAACCATTGAATGATAGGAAAATTACAAGTAGATAATGTCGAACTATGTTGATTTCTTTCTTGTTTACACGGTCAAATTGAAAATTGAAATGAACATGAGTTAGCAATCGAACGAGTTTGCTTTAACGTTCTATCCGTTCGCGAACGTTGCCAACACTGAATTGAAAGTTGAAGGTGAAGCAACATTGAATCGCTCATTACGGACCAACGAGGGCTGGTTGAACGGAACAGAACAGAACAAAATAAACGATTCAAAATACTAAAATTTTTGTTTTTAATGAACGATAACCAGAATAGAACAAATTCACGTTTTGCGCAAATAAAAACGGAACAAAGCCGAACACAATGACATGAAATGAAATGAAATTGAACAGAACAGAACGAAACGGAACAGAACAAAAAAAATATGTAAACGGAACGGTACAGAACAGAACACTGATCACTTTTTCTTCGTATCTCTCATGACATGACATTATCAACAAATGTGCGTCTAAAACAACGTAATTACGACTAAATTTTCATTTTTCCAAAAGTTTCAATTCCAATTTATTTTACAATGTGAGAGTGTGAGAATGAAATTTTTTATTAGAACCAAATATGAACACTGAAAGGGAGAGAGAAATCAAAACTTTTCCAACAGAACAGAACAAAACAGAATGGAACAGAACAGAATAGAATACGGTGGAACGGAACAGAACCGAACAGAACAATAACTTTGATATTCTTTTGAACTCTTGAACAAATGAACAGAATTGAACAAAATAATCATTTCATTTAACAGGCCTGGGACAAACTGATCATCATCGACTTGGACCGTATTCATACTCAAAGGACCCGTTTCAATCGAGAAGGGACTTGATATGCTCATTTCTGTAACTAAAATCTTCCATTTTTAATGAGTAATTTTGCTTTTTGTTTAACCAAAACATCCCCGAAATGATGTACTCATGTACTGTGAAGTCCCAGATATCCCACTCTAAGAAAAAAAATGCATTTTGGTAGGGATCAACGAGTACTCAAAATAACTGGATACTCGGTTTTAGGATATCGGGTACTCGAATACACGAGTACCCGAATACCGTATCCGGATAGTCATTTCATGTTTCTGATTGGTGGTTGAAATTTTTTCATGCGATAACTTAACGCATTACGTTGATAGCAATTTCAACCACCAATCAAAACATACTAAATGACTATCCGGATATGTATTCGAGTACTTGATTCATTTGAGCAGGGAAGCTAATATCCGGATATTCGGGTATTCGTTGATCCCTACATTTTGGAAATAAGGATTTGAATTACAAAATTGAACATATCATTCATTTCATTATTAGTCCCTTCTCGATTGGAGCGGCAGCGGACTATAAAATTAAGGTGAGACTTCGCGTTGTAAAGGTAGCATATCCAATCTCTGAGACAGTATTTTTTAGACAAATGGATTTATCCATTTTTTCTAGTTTGAGAGTTGATAATTAAAAAGAATTAAGCAAAATACAAAGAACAGTGTCAAGTTGAAATAATGGAACAGTTGAATCCATTTGAATAGATGCTCAATCGGAAATTTTGTTATTTCTAAGAAATTCAACCATACCAGTTCCATTAGAAGTTTCTGCAGGATTGCGATTGCTCGAAAACAGCGGAATGAAATTCAATGAATTTTACATATATTGTAGAAAACCGTACCCCCAATAGGTGAACAGAGCCTTTATTTTGAATATTTTCAACTAACAAGAATATTATTGGGCCGAACAAGAGTGCTTTTCCCGAGTTTCTTCAAGCTCAAATAATTTTGATCAAAAGTAAAACATTCAAAAAAGGGCTCTATACATGTCAACATATGTCGGGGGTGCTGTTTTCTACAACATATCCAAAATTCGTCGAATTCCATTCAGTCGTTTTCGAGAAATCTTGCAGAAACTTCCAACAGAACCTGCATGGCTAAAATTTCTTTAAATTTAAAATGGCAAAAATTCCGACTGAGCAACTTTCCATCATTACATGACGGTGTCGATATAGAGTGCGCTGAACCAAGAAAATTACCACAAAAATACCCAGTAAAAGTGATCGTCAAGGGTCATTACCTTTCATTTTTAATTACATAACACCACAAATCGCAATTATAATGATGGAAAATC
>FIZR01025322.1:0-10219 GCA_900060175.1 Ferrisia virgata | reverse complement strand
GTTATTTTTAATTTGCTAGGTACAGGACCTTGGCCAACACATTGCCGAAATAAATTAAGCGTGGATTGCTTAATTCGTTTGGCATTTTTTCGAATGCTTGATGTTGAGTTCGAGGTGCTGATCCTACAGACACAGAATCGTCCGTTCTTGCTGGTCCTGGTGCTACTGAAGCTGGGATGTCTCCAGCTCTTCTCTCAGCTTCTCATAAATATCCATTTCTCAAAATTTAATTAAATTAAAAACCCGAAATCAAATTTCAATTACAATTCCAATTTTCATTTTCCAATGTAGTTTTTCGTTTTTCAGGTTTTTCTTTCATTTGTTTTTTTTTGGCTTTAAACAGAACAGCTCACAGCAGCACAAAATAATAAAAAATGAAATATTTAAAAAAAAACTGAAACGAAAACGGAAAATGAAAGAACGAAATGAATCCTTTCGAATCCTTTGAAATGATTCAAATCCATTTCACCAAATCTGTAATTTTTTGGATTCGAATCCTTTCTAACCTTGGTCCAGGTATAGTGTTGTCCCTACTGGACTATTAGTTTTTTCCTCGATCATTACTCTGTACGTTCTTCCAGTTTGGCTGCATATCAGAGGAGCTGTTTGGGGGATATCGTATCCTCCAGCTTTTCGGCGTGATTTCTTTATTTTTTTTTTTTAGAATGACTTGATTTTTTTCTTGAATAACATCACTTTGAGGTGTGATGTTATCATCTTTGATTTGATGCTGTCTGTTATATGGTCCACCATTGTTCTTATTATTGACTCGCTTTTCGTTGTTGTTGCGATTAATAGGGATAATTTTTTCACCAAATATGATTGTAGTTGTTAAGATTTTGCCAGTTTTTTCAAGCACACGTCCACAACAGAAATTTTACTATCAACGAAAAATCTACGTTCGATTTTCTAGCTTCCTTTGATACTCTACAGATGAAAATATACGATAGGGACTTTACTTTCTATACTCGTGCCATTTATATTTCAAGACTCGGAGCAAGGATATAAAAAACATAAAACTCTTGGTCACTTGCCCCTCAACTGTCGTAGGTAGTAGCTACATATAATTTGCGTGAAAATTATTATTTAATTACGAATTAACGCGTAATATAACGAACGTGTATGTACACGATAAATAACACTAAAGAACAATAGCTTCCGATTACGTAATGAGCCTGTACATATAATAGGATAATTTCTATCCTGCAGTGGCCTATAACTGCAATATGTTTAGTTTCGATGACTGGTACACGGAGCAGTTCATTTTTTCAAATTAATACTCCCTGTTTAATAATAACATGCGTTATCTTGGGAATAAAATGATGTTATCAATTGAGAAAAAAAACAACAACATTGATACCGAGGAAACATGATCTATTTCGCTTATTTTTTGATCTGGTTGCAGGCAAAAGGTATAGGTAATAGGTATGGTAGGTAGCTGGTCTAGGTACACTTGGTATATAACGAGTTTGCTAGAATTGATAACATGGCCAACACGTGTAATATGCAGCGACAAAGCCAAGAGTACACGTCCGAGACACGATGCAAACCAAATCATCCGTCGAGTCGTCTCTTCACCCCCGGCTCATTCTCATTCCAGCCGAAGAGCAACAGGTAATAAACGAGACCGGTACTATTATTATGTACGTCCGCATCCACCTGAATCGTACCGTACACACCGTTAAGGTCGAGAAATCAACGTTGCCGCATTTCCTTCTCTCTTATCTTCTGTCGTCGTGCTCTCAAGTTAAGCCATAGGAGCTGCTGGTACAACTCCTAGTCTTAGCACCATCGCCAGTTCGCGGTACATTTATGTACCTGGTGTTGAGTATATATATATGTATATATATATCTATTCTATACCTGTATGTATACTCGTATATTATAAGCGTATCTATAGATACGTTTCCAGCTTATGAGCGTGTTTCGAGCTCTCCGGCTCGCTTTCGTAACCAATATCACGGTACACGCGTAATCAGCCAATAATACCGATACACAAGGGAAGGGGGGAGAGAGAGGGAGACCACACGATGGTTCGTATAATTTTAATTTTTATGTTGTACCTGTAGATCTCTTAGCGAACCATCCATCCATCAATTACCGACTCGGGCATTGCTTACGGCTCTGCGTTACCACCTATCATTGGTCAAACCACAAATCGCGCAAAAGTCTCCTTTTTTTCTTGCGTTTTTGTCGACGATCGACGTAGCTAGGCTCAATGAAAACAACAATTTTTCCACAAGTGCGATGATCAACCAACCGCTTCGACGTGTTCTTCCATTCTTCCTCTCGAGATAATATAGTAATTATGCATTATCAACAGTTTCGCGATTCGGCTGACTTCGGAGAACGCAACGTTCAACGCCATTGAAACACCATAAGGAGACGGACAAGAATAAACAATCGATCCATAAACACTATTCAGGCGTGCAGATATATACGATTTTAATCATTCGTAGAACGTTCGTGATTCATTTATGTGTCTCTACCTTCCACCCCCATTTTTAATATTTTTTTCATCTCATCCTTTTTCAATTGATGGTAACTAAGAAGTATAGAAGATATCGACAACATTTAGCATATAGGTTTCGATTTGACAGGAAAATAATGCTATACCTATTTTTAGATAATTACTAATTTCATACCTGAGGCCTAATTCTAAAATATACAAATTATTATACGAGTAATTTATTGTTAATCACGATGCCTATTAGTCATGTTTTGTGACTTTTTCAACCAGTCCACTATGCGGGACGTTTTTATTTCTACATTTCTGAGAAAGCTGCCATGGCTGGGAGAGGGGGGGGGCGGATGTGAAACGACAATACAGAAACATCAAGCGAAAAGTTCTCCGATTCGTTTCTGCTTCATCACAGCAAGCTTGCAAAGTAGGCCTAAGAAAATTTTGAAAACTCAAAATTTCAATAAAACGATTTTAATTGGTTACCTTCACTTTTTGTTATTTATTCAGTAGGCTTCGAAACGTACGAACGATTTTTTTTTGAGTGATGATTAGAATCACAAAAATTGATTAGTTTTCTGTAAAGTGGAAAAAGCTAAAAAAAAGTATCCTCTTGATGATGCCCGCACTGATTCCAGCATTACGCTACTTTTGATATGAAATAACAATATGTCCAGTGAAGAAACTAATTAGAAGAGGTTGAGATCTAAGATGATACATGATTAACAGTAGGTAATCTTTGAAAACAATATTAGGTATTCGGTCGAGCAGAAAAAAATTGAGTAGTTAAACAACAAGAATGGGAGTTCTTTCTAAGGAAACTTGGATCAATTTTCTTTAGCTGTACGTTACGTACATTACCTAATAAAATATGTATTTTCAAACGAAGAAATAGAACCAGAACTATTCGATATCGTTATTCAAATACTACAGCTATATAATTAATTCTTGACTACAAACAAAATGTAAAGCCAGTAAATATCCTCCAATAATTTCCATTCGCCACATAAATAGCGAATTAGGCATTAAAAATATACAGGCTCCCTGCTTTTTTCAAAGGAAAAAATAATTCGGCGAATTCCTAAGTACACATCCTAGGAGGCAATAATCGCATAAATCTTTTCAATACTTTCATTTAATCATTCATAACACACACGGGTCAAATAACTGTTCGTTCGTCAAGTGAACAGACTGTACATATTAGTCGTATCTCCAACGTACAAATTCAACATCTTGGCATGACCACTTCCCTAGTTTAAATATGCGTATACACGAAACGTAACGAAACGAGCTATTAAAAGAAACAAAAACAAAAAAAAAAATCGAGACAATTCTTCTAAAAACACAAATTATTGTTGTAGAAACGTTATCACATACAATACCGAGTACCCAATAGACCAAAATTTTGTTCGATTGGAAATCTTTCGTCAGCGGAAATAAATTAACAATTGAAGATTAACCATAATAAAACACAATCAAACAATAAAAGCACTTGTGCTTGCGGTAAAAACGAAGAAATACATATAAATGAACATTAATAGCACATTATAAATTACGTTATCTGCAATAGTTTCTTTTCAGATGTGATAAGGCGGTCTTGAAAATATTGATATTTTCGTCAAATGTGTACACGCATAACTCGCACAACCTTTCTCTTATTTGCACCAATATAGCAACAGGTTGCCGGATGAAATTCAACATTCGTCCTGGACAAATATCTGTTATTGCTATTCGAGATTTTCTTTACGAAAACGCGGGACATTAGGGCAAAATTTAATAATAGATGAGTAAAATTATGTGGAAAGCTGAATGTGTATGTACTGTGCACATTTCACTGTTCAGGTACAAAAAAAAAACGCGTCAACACCCCTTAAATACGAAATATGAGTAAGAGATTATTCAATTTCACCTTGGCAACGTAAGATTACAAACATAAGCCTCAGGTTTCATTATATATTATCAAGAGAACGTGATATTTCTAGCGCTTCCTAATGCTAGAAGAATTAGTAACGACGAAGTATTAAGTTGGTGTAATAATATTCCGATTAAATTAACCAAAAAAGAACCTACGAAACGAACAAATATCTAAAAATAATTCAAAAATATGGTCTCGTTTGGTAACAAGTGCTTCGCCGAATTCATACATCATAATGTAGATAATCGGTTCGTACAAATGTGTGACAATTACAAACAAATATTTACACGATGATAATACATAATCTCATCAGTTTTGCTTTAGATGTCTTGAATTTGGTAAACTTTTATCCACTCGACTCTCGTAGAGATCGATCTAAGAAGTAATATCTAATCTATAGGTTCTTAAAGGGGGTAGTAAAAACTCACTTTAAAAAATAAATTTGTCCTTCCTCAGTCCTTGCCTGTTCCCAACCATCGGGTAATGGACCCAATTCGTCCACTGTCGATATATCGTAACTTCTTTGTTTCAAGTGTCGGTGTTGATGTTGTTGTTGTTGAGTGGAAGCATAAGTCTGTTGCAAGGAAGCTGGAGAACTGTGGGCTCTGGAGTGATTGATTTGAAGACCTGTCGAGGTGCTAGTTGTAATTGTTCCGAATGCTGAATCTCCTGAATTTTCACGACTATGCGATATGGATGATACTGACGGCGATTTTGAACCAGTTGATGGAGGATTGAAAAATGATTTGGGAAGTTTTCGCATAGCATATGGCACTGTGAGAGGTTTATTAGCATCTGGTTTAAGTACTGAATCGAATAAAGCTTGTAATTCTGTTTCGGAATCTTGATCTATTCTCACAACTGAGTTGTGGTTCAATTTATCGTTATCTGACATCGTGAAATATTGAAAAATAAACTAGCATTTACGCACTAAACAAAATCAAAACCAAAACAAGCTGTTACCCATCGATTTTAACCAATGAAATTACTTTAAAATTGCAATAAATTATTTAATTTTACACCATAACTGAAACCTTTAAAAGAGTGCCTCAGATTCGGAACTTCACTCCACGACCAAACACAGACATCACACAACCGACCAATGAACTTCTCGACTAACTACGAAAATAATGAATACAAGTGTTAGTGTTGGAGTATACCTAAAAGTATAGGAAACGCGAAGAACGCGGTACAATCGTAAAGTAGGAGTTCATTAGTAGATGGCGCCACATCACTGTTGATTCCTAAACTGAATCTTCTGCTGTACGTTTTTAATGCGCTCTACCAAAAGAAAAAATAATTAAATGGTCGAACGGCAATAAAATTTAAAAAAGAACTTATTCTTAGGCGTCAATACGTTAATCATAAAAAATTGTAACAATTTCAATCGAAAACACTGCAATAATCAGTATAAATATCAGCATCTCTGTAAACAAACATGTGGCAACTTCAATCTGTATCGCTTACTATTTACTCCATCGCACTACATTCCCTGATTTTTGAAAAGAAATTTCCTTTCTTTTGATGTTGTAAACAAAAATATATTAATTTTTTTGTAACATGTATCTATAATTATGTAGCCTTATTGATCAAAATAATACAAAATTGCAGTACAAGAAGTAGCCGAGTATTGAAGAATTGATTAACAAAAGTAGTTACATTCTGCTCATTACTAATAGATTCTTTCAAAATTTCGCATAGAAGGTCTATGATCATACGTGGATTTAAAGGGGACGGGGGCTAAGTCTCCTCCAGATTTTGAATTACACCTCCTCCTCGAAAGTTCTACAGTGTATGATGAATATTTAACAATTGGTTGAAAACTTTTTGAAATCAATTAAATTTTTGAAAAATGTTCAAAATATTATAAAAATTGATGAAAATATTGAAATTTAGTAACATTTTGAAACGATTCTGCTAAAAACCTTGATTTCTTTTCTCGTAAAACCTACAAAATGGAAATCCAATTTTTTTCAAAATTTCACTCTCGCTTCGCTCGGGCATTCTCACATTTCCATTTCATACCAAAGATTAATCTTTTAACCAGACCCTCCCCCCTTCTCAACCAAAACATTTTCAACCAACTTAAATGTAAATATTCATTCACTTTTTTTGTTTACCATCTTGTGGGCCTTAACCCCCCCCCCCCCCATCACCAAATCACCAAACTTCGCCTATACCTATGTTCCGAAAATTCTGTAAAATTGTTGCGTACTTAAAGTACTTGTATTGCAAACAAACATGAAATAAGCCATAAAATATTTTGATGATTTTTCAGATCCATCACATCAATATGAAAAAGTGAATTTTCATAAAACTGACAACATGAATATTAAAATTTATTTCACACAAAGAATATTTCAAAAAGTTATTAACCACAACATAATAAATTAATTGAATCATTCATCGTGGGTATATATAGTTGAATATATAAACGTGTATAAGAATATTAAAAATAAATAAATAAAATGCAGCCCGATAATACAATACAATGAAAATTATTGATGAAAGTAGGCTTATTTCTTTTTACCAGCAGCGGGTTTTGCAGGAGCTGTTGTTGGCTTAGACTTAGGATCTGATGTAGCAGGTTTTACTTCTTGCAAGTTTTTGGCGTCAGGTTCCACTTTTTCTTGAGAAGGTTTTGGTTTTTGACATACTGGACTGGCTTCCTGAGCACTACTAGCCGGTTTTTCAATGGTAGTCGGAACTTGAGGGGTTGATTCGATGGCAGCTGCCGACGTAACAGGTACAGGAGTAGGCGCTGATGGAACTGATTGAACTGCAGGTTTCGAGGGGGGTTGCACAACAGGAGATGGAACAGTCGATTCGGTAGTTGCAGGTTTCGATGTTTTAGGACAGGCAACAGGTTGTTCTACCGATTTAGTAGCTGTTGGTTTTGAGCAAGATAAAGTCTGTTCTGAAGATTGAGAAGTTGCTGATGGTTTAGGACATGATGAAGATTGTTCAATAGGCTGAGAAGCTGCCGGTGGTTTAGGGCATGATAAAGGTTGTTCAATAGGCTGAGAAGCTGCCGGTGGTTTAGGGCATGATAAAGGTTGTTCAGTAGGCTGAGAAGCTACCGGTGGTTTAGGGGAGGATAGAGGTTGTTCAATAGGTTGAGAAGCTGCCGGTAGTTTAGGGCAAGACGCAGGTTGTTCGGTAGCCTGAGAAGTAGCCGGTGGTTTAGGACAGATGGCTAGTTGCTCAGCGGCCAAAGTAGTTGCTGGTGGTTTAGGACATGCCAATGGTTCCTCTGTGGGTGGGGAACTTATTGGTGCTTTTGGACAAACAAGCGGTTGCTCTGAAGGAGCTTGTTGTGTAGGTTGAGCACTTGTTGGTGGTTTAGGACATGTTTCATGAACAACTGATTCTACCGCACTGGAACTATCAGAGACAGATGATGATTTAACTGATTCTACTGATGAAGGAGTCTTCTCTGAAGCAGTTGACGTTTCTTCAACTTTTTCTTCAGGTTGAAAATTCATAGTTTGCGAAATTTTTTCCCATATATTATTAAACGAATCTTTTCCCATGTAATCGATGTTTCCATATTCCCAGTTCTGTCTTCTTAAAAAGTCTTCGCGAGCTTTTTGTTCGGGAGTTGGTTCGTCTAATTTCATTTGCGATAAGGAGTTCGCTAAACCAGCCTGGAATAAGAAGGAAATAATTACATTTAAAAAATTTTATACGCATATCTATTCTCACCTAGCTTGTTCAGGCGGGTAGAATATTAATCAAGAACTCATTTACACTTTTTAAAACAAAAACAAAAAAAAAACAATTAGATCTGTACCTACAAGGGACAAAACTATTCAAAGAAAACATTTTTTACTGAATTTTTGCCTATTTGAATATGAAAGGGCAACTTTTCTTTTTTAGTGATAAAGTAACATTTATTTTTTCCTCACATTTAAAAATAAATAGGTTAAGCTAATCAACGCAAATTTTTCAGATATTCAAGATTAAGACTTTGTCATTTTCAGGATTAAGTAAAAAGCATAACGTTTCACTGACTGAAAATTTGTAGAATAAAATAAGTAAGTACAGGTAGGTAGATACAACTACAGCGATAAAGTAGCTACTTACGTCAAAGTCGATTTCTTTATTATTTTCCGAATAACTGTTCTCTTCGCGTAAAATTTCATTTTTTAAGGAATGTAAGGAAGAGTAATTATTTACAGGCGTATTACAAGAATATTCATTTTGAACAGAATCACAATTGACTTCGTCCTATGTACAAGTTTCATTGTAAATGTTAATTTGTTCAGTCTCGCAGTTATTCGTATATTGGTAATTGTTACAAGAAGAGTTATAATTTGTAGAATAAAATAAGTAAGTACAGGTAGGTAGATACAAATACAGCGATAAAGTAACTACTTACATCAAAGTCGATTTCTTTATTATTTTCTGAATAACTGTTTTCTTCACGTAAAATTTCATTTTTTAAGGAATGTAAGGAAGAGTAATTATTTACAGGCGTATCACAAGAATATTCATTTTGAACAGAATCACAGTTGACTTCGTCCTATGTACATGTTAATTTGTTCAGTCTCGCAGTTATTCGTATATTGGTAATTGTTACAAGAAGAGTCATAATTTGTAGAATAAAATAAGTAAGTGCAGGTAGGTAGATACAACTGCAGTGATAAAGTAACTACTTACGTCAAAGTCGATTTCTTTATTATTTTCCGAATAACTGTTTTCTTCGCGTAAAATTTCATTTTTTAAGGAATGTAAGGAACAGTAATTATTTACAGGCGTATCACAAGAATATTCATTTTGAACAGAATCACAGTTGACTTCGTCCTATGTACAAGTATCATTGTTAATGTTAATTTGTTCAGTCTCGCAGTTATTCGTATTTTGGTAATTGTTACAAGATGAGTTATAAGTATCACAAGTTGAGTACATCGATCTTCGTATGAGTTATTGAAGTTACACTGCTGGTTTTCGTTATTACAGTTTTGTACATTATCTTTATGACTGTATGCCGTTATACATATAAGTAGATACATCACGTATGTCCTGGCGCACTCTGGCGCACCTCCAGATTTTTCAATTTTTTAGGTCATATTTTATCACTTTTTAAAAAAACCTAAATTCTCAGCACACTCTCAGATTTCTCATTTTTTAGCAAAAATCTCCCAATCTTCTTCAAGTTAAGTTTCTCTCATTTCCTAGCGCACTGACAAAATAATCAAGGAAAATCATACAAAATCATGGTCACGAAAAATGATCATGTTCATAATAAAAAAGAGATCAAATCTTATTAAAAATTTATTCTATGTAAATGGAGGTCTACAAAGATTCTTTGATTGGCTTAGATGAATCTTCTCATGTGTACAGCTGCAAGATCTTTACCAGAGAATGTTGACTTCTCAAAATTTGGTTTTGAAACATATTTTGTATGTTTATTACCTTCAGAGATTAATTTTATATCTTCATGTTTTCTAACATTCATCATTGTTTGTTCAAAAACAGAGTTATTCATCAATTTAAAGAAATCTTTTTTTCATAATCATTCCTACATTCTTGTATCAATTTTGTATTTTTTTCAATGTATACTTTCATCCAATCAGATTGATCAAATTTGATAGCTCTATACATTTTTTCCAATTTTAATCCAGCTTCCAAAGCTTGCTTAAGATTTAAATAATGAAGAATATATTTTTTTTTATTGTATAATGTTGTAAATAATTTTGGAAGTTGACTATCATCAATTACATTCTCAGGACAATAAGGTAGATCAGAATGTTTATCATGTAATTCTTCAGGATATTTCAAATCTACTTCAAAAAGATATCCAATTTTCTGATCATCTTTCATTTTTAGAATTTTTTCTT
>FIZR01025320.1:0-14140 GCA_900060175.1 Ferrisia virgata | reverse complement strand
AATATGTTTTGTTTTTATTCCACATTATCTTCATTCTTCAACTACTGGTTAAAATTAAGAGCCCTGCGGAACATGCCCATCTATCTTGTCTTGTAATGAAATTCATCAAAATTAAAACTTTTGATACCATTTCCAATTTTTGAGCTTGCTTCATTTTGTTTTTGATTACTGCAATATTTTAGTGACATGGAAGCATATTGATAATTAACAGTTCTTTTTGTAATTTGCATTGAAAAATTGAAAATTTCATCTGGAGTCTAAATTTTGAATGTGCGCACTTATGACAAAATAAAACTATCGTACTAAGTGATAAGAAAAACGCTTCAACGTTTCCGTCAAAATCAGTTAATCTTAGGGTGATCCAAAATTGAATTTTTGAAGTTTTTTTTCAAGTTCGAGGGTTTTTCATTGAAATAAAAACCATTTCGCACCACCTGAGAACATAAAATACGTTTTAGTGTACTAATCATCATTATACAATGCTGGAATAAGCTATAATCTGTTCCAAGGAATAATTGTAAGACCTAAGGTGGATCTGGTATGTTTACATGAAAAGCAACGATTTCGTCACTATACACTGAAATCAAAATATGTGCTTGTCCAAAATTGAATTTTTGAAGCTTTTTTTTCGAAAGCTCGAAAGTTTTGCGACAAAATGAACATTATTCCGCACATCTTGAACTTCAGAGCTACATTTTAATACATCAACTACTCTAGTACGATGTCTGTAATTTGCTCCAAGGATTACTTTTTGTAGTATAGATTGTCACCCTACAAGCTGAACTTTTTTTTAGGTATTCTAGCTTCCGAACGTTAGCTCACAACTTCATACATCCTATAGGCCTTTTAATAATTGAAAACATTCGGTATATTGCTCTTAAGCAGTTTCGGAAATTGTCTTATATGCTTATAAGGTATTTTTGACTCGATAATAATTGATTTTTCAAGTGTAATTTCGTCTTCCTCTTGAAAGTCTGTGAACTTGACATCGTTGTATGGAATTTAGAACAAACGTCTGCCTACCTGATTACCACTGCAGGGTGGTAAATCCAGGTTGGAATACTCTCACCTTTTTTTTTTTTTTTTTTTTTTTTTTTTTCATGTGATATTGTTATATAATATTTTAATGGTATTAATTTCATCGACGAATAAAATTTATTTAGCGGTTCGCGTTCACCCTCACCTTCGCTCTTATTGATTTCCGGTGTGTTCTCACGGTGTTAAGATTCAGCTTCTTTCCGGTGGTGCTGAGCCGCCGCCGCCGGTTGACGTCCTCGCTCTCGCTCATCTTTCCCTTCGCCCTGGCCATAGATTTCCCGCGTGTATTGGTGAACGCTTTCTCACGCCCTACCAGTATAAGTCATGTATTTACGATAGATGGTAATCGTCTCTTCATTGACAAAAACACCTGATACGCGTCGTATACACCTCTCTCACTCTCTATCTTTCTGTATACCTGCCTATGTGTAAAGTATGTGTGTACTGTACACTTATACTACATGTATAACGAGTACAATTTTCACGTGTGTGTACCTTATAGTACGTGTAGTGTGTACTCGCCTTTCGTTCTTTCTTGGGCGCTCGCTACGTTCATTAAAGAAACCAGTTGCAGTGAAAGAAGACTAGGTGAGGGAACGTTGGCGGATGAACAGCGGTTACTTAGAAATTGCTAATTGAATTTGTCTCTTTTACCAAGGTCATCCCGATGAGATGCATTACGATTTTATCGATTTATCAATGCGCGTTTATTTATTATTGACGATGGTGGTCGATTATGTCATTTAGGTGCGATATGATGATGATGCATGTATCGTAGAGTGTGTTGATGGATTCATCGTAACGTGTTGGTGCAGATATGTAGGCACCATCGTTTTTGTCGCTTGCCTTTGAAGTGATTGATCTGACTGATATTTTCAAATTATCGGTTTTATGTCTGACGTAAATTCGATAGGAATTTAATTTTCCACGTTCAAAGCAAAGAATCCTTAATGCGATCGCGGTAGTTCGATAATTTTTGATTACATAGATTTTCATCCCCTTTCACTTTCTTTACACGTAATTTTTCAAATTCCTTAAATTTTGATCAGTATCAGAAATGGGAGATGTACTTCTGTTCCCCAAAAGTTTCTGGTTTCAAGTCACACGAACATTTATCTGCTTGATAAAATGTGGACGGTGAAATAACCACAAATTAAAAAAAATAATCGGTCTTATGGGTGAAAATGAATCAAAATTGTTTTCTGAAAGTTTCCCTGTTCAATGTCATTTCTTATTGTCGTTGTTATCGTATTCATTTTTCCTTGGCCCAATTTTCCTGCCTGATGAAGTATGGAAGTTGCTAAAGAACAGCCTAAGATGTCCCTTATCCTTTGTTTTTTTTTGTTCTTACTTGTAATGGGGGAAATCAGCCTTTTTTATGAGGTTGGTCAAAATCGAAGTTATGTTTTTTAGCCTGATTTTCTACGCCATGTTCTCGATGAAACCAGATTGTTATCATGTTATGGTGTATCGACTTATAGCAGATGAAGGGGAGTATCAACAAAATCTGTTTTGGGGTCCTAGAAGACCATTACGACCATTATTGGCCATGTCAGATATTTATTTTTATTTTTTTCCCTCCGAAATTAAAAATAATTTGCCCAGCTCGAATCGATCAAAATCTATCAAATTTGGGAAGTAGGCTTAGATTGGTGGTAAATTTCGTATTGTAGAGTGGAGTTAACCTCGAGTCAAAATTCACTTGCGCCCAAATTTTGGAGATGTGTGCTCAGAGGCTAAAATCGCAAAATTGTTTTCGATTTGAGACAATCGATAAACAATCGAAATTTATATAACATATCGAAAAAATCAGCTTGCTAGGTCAATTAGGAGGGCAGATATTAGGGGTTTTCCGTTTTTTTTTTTTACTTGAAAAAGGGTCGTTCCTTCCTTGTCTCTCCTCAAAACTGAGTTAGGAAGTTGTAACTTGGTATGGAGACGTATTTTCACTCCAGCCTAATGTACGTTTGGTTTCAATATATCTGCATTCTAAGAATTTCCTAGATGATAAAATGTATTTGGTCAGGCTTTCCTTTGACTTTGAAAATCAATTGATTGCAGCTCTTATTTTTTTCATTGAAAATTCACCTCATGATTAAAAATTTTGCAGCATCTAGTGTTATTTTGTATATTTTTTATAAACGAATTTGAAATCTACCATTTTATACTGCATAGTTTTATTAGAGTTAAAATTTCGACTCACTCCCCCTCCCTTCATGAATTATTAACTGAACTCGTATCGCTTATCTGATCGGATATGATTTTTTTAGAAATCAGAAGAGAGTGAAGACCTAGCCAAATTTGACCTATTTTACTTTGTTTTTTTTTTTCGATTTTTCAATGTGTTTCTGTTTTTCTAACGTTTCCATGTTCTGCGAACTTGAATTTGAACTGCTGGTCTCTTTTTCTATGTCATATTGTCTATGAAAATTAGGCTATTACGGTCTGTCCAACTGAGGTGGATGAAATGAAAAGTATCAACAAAATCCGTTTTGGGTTACGAAAAGAACATTAAGATCACACTTGGCGATGTCAGATATTCATTTTCGTTGCAATTTTTTTTTTTCACTGGTACTTGGCTCGATACTGATGAAAATTGCTGAAATTCGGTCAATAGGCTCGGATTGGCAAGGGATTAGACATGTATGAGTATGGATGGTGGTGGGTAAAAATTCAGTGATGACAAAATTTGAGAGAGGGAAGCGTTGGGTGTTAGAAATCGTGAAAATTATTAATTTTCAAGCTAATCGATAGAGGATCTAAAGTTGTGTAACATTTCCACAAATCAGCCTCCCACGCAAATTAGGAGTAATAGCATGAGTGGTTTTCTTCTTTTTAACCTTGAAAAAAGAATTGAGCTAGATGGTTTAATTTTAGTATGTAGATTTAGTAGTGGTCTCAGATGTACCTTTTGGAGTTTTTCACTTTTCAGTCCCCATTGCATCTCCTCACAGACCCGAAAAATTTGTTTTTTGAGCGTTTTTTTTTTTTTGAATTTGTACTTCCCATATTTGTTTATCAAATCGTGGTAGGGGGTTCAAATTTTGTAAGTATTGTTCAATAGAGATTCTGAATGTGCCTTTTGAGAGTTTCACTTATTCACTCTAATTACTACCAGCAGCCTTACCCCACTGATTAAGAAAAAACCCACGAATGAAAAAATTGCATATTTTCTTTATTTTACGAATATTAGGTCCAAAAAGCGACGCATTGCGATGTTTTTTTTTTTTTTTTTTTTTTTTTTTTTTTTTTTTTTTTTTTTTTTAATTTGTCATATTGATGAAGTGGAAAGATAATTTTTCCCTTCAGCATTAGACTGAAACTGATTCATTTATCTAAAGTTATTCGATCGTGTCATTATCTGAGCAGAGTTTTTGATACTAAATTCACTGGTGACTCATTATCAGCTTCATCATAAGAGTGGTGATTTTAATGAGAAGTAATGGGAAGTGGGCGTATGGATTATTCTTCCTATTTTTGATGAAGGTTCATAAAATAGGAGATTTATAAATATTTATCATTTTTTACTTTGCTTCTTTCGATAATTAACCTTAACAATGTTTTTAACTAAGTATATGATACTGCCTTTGAAATATGCAATATGGGCAAATACGTCGCAGGTCTGTATTGGTATATCGACCAATAAGACGTTGAATTACGCTATGTATTTGTAAATTGCAACTTTTAACAAAGTAACTCTACGCTATTGAGGAATTTTCCGCGAATAGGTACCTATATACGCATCACGTATAGGTATAGCGAAAAGAGAAGAACAACTCTTATAGAAAGCGTGTATTGAAAGAAATAAATTCGCTGATTTATCAATTTTTCTTTCGATTTTTTTTTTTTTACTCGTTATTAATTAGCATCTTTGTGTGTATAAATAAATGCATATTCGAGTGTGCGAGTTATTTATGGATCTCACAGACGACGAATACGAAACCGTGAAACAAACAAGCTGACATTTACCGGCCGGTCGGTCAATTCGATTGGTGTTTGTAATGTAGTCGCTGTGGCTGTCTGTTTGAAAGATACAAAAATCGCCGACACGCGAAATCGTCGATGCGATGCGATGCGATACGAGCGATGATTCTTTTATATATGCGGATGATTCGAAGTGCTACGCATACCAAAGTTACTGGAGGCCTGTAAGTGGTATAATACTCATTGCTCAGCAATGTTCGACGAATTTTCTGTACAACTTAAATGATGATGACAACACGTCGTAGGTTAGAAATGCGACTTCGCCTTTCAGTTTTTTTTATCTATATGAGTAGGTATTTTATTTTGCTTACACTCGACTAAAAATAAAATACAATTTCTTCGTTGAAGTACCTACATACATATGTACAGGCAAACATCATCGAATGTAGCGAAATTCCTGTACGTAGCGTGTAGATAATGAACGCAACACGTTTATATAATTAAGAACTTGGATGAAATTCTACGAATACGTATACGTTGTTTCGATATAATATGTATTTACAAAAACGCCGTATAGAAGTGCAAATAATGCATTACAATTACGGTCGAATTCGGCTGATATAAGTTCCATCTACCTGGCTAGGTGCTCGAAAAATTGACAAATAATTGAGGCGTGATTATTATCTGCTGAAACGAATATTCTACCATTTTTAGTCTGATTTTCTATGTCGTATTGTCAATGAAAACCACATTATGATACGAATAAAATTCGTTTTTGGGGGTATAAAAGTCCATTACGAGCATTTGTATTCATATTAGATATTTATTTTTTATTTTATTCATCCCGCCCTTCCCCCCTTCTCGAAGCTAAAAATCATTTACACAACTCAATACCGACCAAAATCAATCAAATTTGGTAAATAGGTAGGCTTAAATTGGCGGAGAATTCGTTATTCTAATGTGGGGTTGACCTCAGGTCAAAAATCAGTTATGCCTAAATTTGGGGGAGGGGGTGCTGAGGGGTTAAAATCGTAAAAAATGTGCTTATTTAAGCCAATTGATAGATAATCGTAAGTTGTTTAACATATCCAAAAATCAGCCTTCTAGGTCAATCAAGAGAGGAGATGTGAGAGTTTCTCCATTTTTAACCTTGAAAAGGGGCTATTTCTTCCCCATCGTCCCTGAAAATTGTGCTAGGAAGTTGAAATTTGGTATGTACACTTTTTAGAAGCTATACATGTACTTTTCGGGTGGTTCGACTTTTCAGACCCATTGCACCCCCTTACAACCGCGAAACGCGATTTTTTGGGATGGGTTTTCTCATGTTTTTGAGTTTGTTCCTCGCATAACTCCCCTTCCAAATGGAGCTAGGAAGTTGAAATTTGGTATGTAGATTTAGTATAGGGTCCTAGATGTGCCTTTTGAGGATTTCAACTTTTCAGCCGCATCGCACCCCCTCACAGTACCAAAGATGTTGTTTTTTTGTCGGTTTTTCTTATTTTCGGAGTTCGTTCCTCGCATAACTTCCCTTCAATTTTATTTATGGAGTTGAAATTTGGTGTACAGATTTAGTACGTGTCTTACAAGTGAACCCTCTGAGACCTACTGATTACAATATTGGGATTGATTTAAATAAATTAAAGGAGGTTTTCTGGACATTTCAGTGGGCTAGGATAAAATTTTCAGCTACTGAATTTCATATCCAACTATTCTGTAGCAATTTAAAAATCTTGGAGAAATTATTACTTCTGCTGGAGGCTCCAGAATTCTCGGAAAATGGAGTAGATTGATTCGGGAGACCTATATTAACATGTATATTAATTTTTGTTAAAAAACGTTGACGCATTTTCGAATTTAGAATTTTTTAATTTATTCTCTCTTTTACATTTAGAAATCGACCCAAAAAACCTTTTTCAACTGTTCGGCTGAAAATTCCAGCAAAACCACTTCAATCCGTTTGGATAGGTCCCAATATGCGGGGATAAAATTTTCAGCTGCCGAAGTTCATATCCGATCATTCTAGAGCATTTTGAAAATCCTGGAGAAAAAAATTTTCTGCCGGAGGCTCCACAGAACGTTTTAAAAATTTGATACATTGAATTTCGAAGCCTACGTTCTGTAGCTATGAAGTTTGTTGGAAATGAATGTAATAACCAATTAATTTTTACAATTTTTAAAAATACTGGAGATGAACCTTTTTTTTATTGAACCTTCAGAACAGCTCAAAAATAAAATAGATCGATTCGCGTAGGCAATATTACACAGTAACTCGATATTCTTCGTTATAACTTCAAAAAATCATGTTTTGTGAATTTTTTAGATTTTCAAAAATTCGCCAAAAATCATAAAATGAACTTCAGCTGCTGAAAATTTGGTTCCTAGAGGTTTTCGATGTGCTCTTTCAAACTAGCTAAGTTTCGTTCAAATCAAAACAGTAGAAAATGAGAAAAATTAGGTCGAAATATTGAGAGAAAACAATATGAGGCAGAGTTGCACATTTTTTATGCACTTACTACTTTTATTACACGAGTGCCTGAGTGGACAATTCGAATATCTCCTAAATTCATACGTGAATGCGTAATTTTTCAATCCAGGGTGTGTGAATCTGGAAATGAAAAAATTCATAGTTTTAGTTTTGAATTAAATAACTGCAGCATTCGACGAGACGGTTATATTTTTACAGTTCATGTGTGTGTGTGTGTGTATAATACATATTAATACCTACATCATGTAGATACTTACAGGTTTGTAAAATAGCCGTTGCTCTTTTTTTTTTTCACTCTTTTTACTTTATACAAAGAAATGAGTTGGTAACGGTTCACAGGATTTGAAAATATATACCGCTGTACGGTTCAAATTACAATAAACTGGTTTACAAAGTACCATATTGCAAACGATCATGCGAGGAACCTTAATGGTTAACCTGTAATTATATTGTCGTCGCACCGCACCTCCATCGTCAGCTTGGATTCCAAATATCGAAAAAAAATTTTCTTTTGGAAAAAATCCAAAATATATGAAAAATTACGAAGCACGCGACTGTCGCAGAATTTTCCAGTAAACGGACAACGGAAATATTTAACGACCGGATACATGTAATGTATAGAAGAGAAAAGTTACACAGGTGTATATCCGTTTTGGTAGAGAGAGAGAGAGAGAAAAAAAAATAGAAACCAGATTACCTTTGGAGCAAAACGACAATTGAATAAGGGTCCGTATATCTAGGTACATAGTACTGTGTGTAGTTATTTATTTCGTATAGGTACTTCAGGTTGAGAGAACTAGTTTGGGAAAAAGCGCCTAGCGCCGACACCATAAAGATTGATACACAACACGTATTTTTTTCATCTTTTATTTTTTTACTCGCTGGTTTTTCTTACGCTACGCTATCTGTTATGGATGTGAATGGGTTTATATGTAATGTATTTATTATATGTTTGTAAGTTAACATGTGTCTAAATGAACAGATTCTAGCGTCGAGTAATTATATTAATACTTGGATTTGTATCCGGTGTAAGGCATCGCTTCTTATTCTGCGTGTATTTTTTTTTTCTCAATATTATTTTATTTTTATTAATTCTTCGTCTTTTGTATGGATAAAGCAAACGTTTATACGGGTTGTTTGCATTCGAGCGTATGTCAACCATGTCTCTATATATATTTGTGTGTGTGTACGTGTATCCATATACACGCACATAAAGTATATCGTTCCTATTGTTAATTTTTAATTGCTCGTTACAACGTCAACGAGCTTAACACCTCACATAATAAGAACACGACGCGGCAGTGAAGTATTGACTTGTACATTGTACACGAAGCTTATCGTTTAACCCAACGACGTCATTTAGAACACTCCCCCCCCCCATTTTTGACGTACGTAGGTAGGTTTATGGTATATGATGTTCGATTTTCTTTAACGGCTGATTAGACTTTACTGCGTACCTAGTACCTAGTACCTTCTTGTATGTGGTTTATTTTTTCCATCACATCGGTAAAATGTCATACTTGGAAATAAATATCGTCGTAGATATTATTTTCGAATGTCGTAGCCTCGTAGGTAAAGGTACTTATTTACTTGCTTACCTTACACGCAGGCTATGAATTTTCATTTAACATTGAACCAATAGGACAAGCTATGTGGAAGTATTAGGATGAAATTGAAATTTGCTGAAAACCGATGAAAAAAAGTATCAAGTCGATCATAATCTTAGAGTACAACAATGCTATGTTTAGTTCATATTATTTATTTTTTCTCGTTTGGGTCGGTGGAAATATTTCGATTTTCTTTTTTTTTCTAGTCCGCATTCGTCTGAGTTGCAGTTGGAAACAATATTTATGATGTGGAAACGACTGATGAGCCTGAAATATCTATTTTTCTTGTTGATTTTATGTTACGAAGTTGGGAAACATTGATTTGAAATGAAAAGTATAGACTGTTGAAATTCGTCAACCCCATCTACACATTTTATTTTTGTATCAAGCTCAACTCCCAAAAATCACATTTATGACTCTTACCATGTCTGCATACCAAATTTCAACTTCCTAGCTGCATTTGGAGGGAAGATAAGGGAGAAACAGTCTCTATTCAAGTTGAAAAAGAGGGGCAAATCCTCATACCTCCTTTCTAAATTGACCTAGGAGGCTGATTTTTGGATATAGTATACATTTTTAGACTGTCTATCGATTAGCTTAAAAAAGAACAACTTTTGCGATTTAACCCCTCTGCTCCCCTTCCCCCAAATTTAGGCATAACTGATTTTTGACCCGAGGTCAACCCCACTTCAGAATAACAAATTCTCCGCCAGTTTAAGCCTATTTACCAAATTTGATTGATTTTTGTCGGTATTGAGTTATGTAAATGATTTTTAGTTTCGAAAAGGGGAGGGATGATAAATAAAATAAAAAATAAATATCTAATATGAATAAAAATGGTCGTAATGGACTTCTATAGCCCCAAAAACGGATTTTGTTCATATCACCCCCAATCTACTGTAAATAGAATATGGAGTGTCTATCGATTGGCTTAAAAAGGAACAATTTTTGCGATTTTAGCCTCTCAGCACCCCCTTCCCCAAATTTGGGCACAGCTGAATTTTGAACCGAGGTCATCTCTACTAGCTTATTCCCCAAATTTTATCGATTTTGGTCTGTATCGAATTGAGCAAATAGTTGTTTTGTTTCGGAGAAAAAAAAAGTGATAGAAAAATTAAAATAAATATCTGACTTGGCGAAAAATGGTCGTAATAGGCTTCTAAGATTTCAAAACGGATTTTATTGATACTCCTTCTCCTCGTCCGTTCTGATGTTCATTGGACCATAATTATTACACGACGTAGAAAATCTGGCTGAAAATATATATGTTCTGGACATTTTTCTTATCCAATCATCAAATTTCACCTCTTTAAACGTCTATTAGAAGGGACTTGCAGGTATATTTTATCATGAAAAACTTTCGAAAAAGTCAAATATTTTCTTGAGCCAGTAGTAAGAGGGTAGTCGATAAAATGTTTCAATTTTAGTTTTTTTTTTTTTTTTTAACAAGTTGCAGCCATGAAGGAAAGTAGATCCTTGACCTCATCAGTAAAAATTCATTTTTTTTTTGAAATTTCAGAAGATAATGTGCCAACATGAACCACGCGAAAAGAACTGTTAAGATTTTTAAGTTGACCTTAAAATACTTGTTCCCATTCTCTTTTTCACTTTCTAATACGTTTAAAAATTATACAAATTTAACGAGCAGTCTCTTTATAAAATGAAAAGAATCTTCTATGTGTATCCTTTCGAAATTCCATTATTTTAGAAAAGAATAGTTTTGAATTTCGTAAATAATATTATACCGTCTGAAATGCCGATTCGATGTTTGGGAAAACAAACTTGAAGAAATTAAATTCGGAAAAATGGATTTTCGACAAATCGGATTCGAGAAAATGACTGGAAACCTTGAAATACTTCAAAATAGAAAAATTAAAAGTACGATATCGTCACTTTTTAATAATAATAAATAAAAAGTACAGCTTCGATATGTCTGTTTGGTTTCATCTGACAGCTTCTCAACATTTTTCAGCCTTCCAGGAGCTTTCGAACCGCTTTAATTGGGGTGTAAGGGTAAAAAAAATCGATTTTTTTTTTTTTTAATAGTCTCCAGTCATGCGATATTACCAAAAATTTCAAAAAAATTAATTTTAAAGTATTGGTAAGAGATGGTGTGAAGGATCAAGTCACCCCCCTAAATTTTTATCACGTTCATTTAGTACTATTTCGCAACTTTTTCGCTATACGCTTCGAAATATAGAATTGAAACGTGTAGGGTCAAAAATTGTAAAAATTATTCATTTCGAGCTAATTGATAGAAAATGGGAAATTGCATAAGGTATTGAAAAATCAGTCGCTTACATGAATTAGTAGGCGAGAAATAAGGGATTTCCTCCTCTTTAACATTAAAAAACGCCTGTTCCACGCATATCTCCCTTCCAAATTGAGCTCGGCTGCTGAAATTTGGCATACACATTTAGTAAGGATGGTAGTTGTGCTTTTTGGGAGATTTAACTTTTCTGCTTCATTGTACCTCCTCACAGCCCCAAAAACGTAGTTTTTTGGTCGGGTTTTCTTATAGAGTTTGGAACAGGCATATCTCTCCTTTAAATTGAGTTAAGGGTTTGCAATTTCGTATGTTGATTTTGCAAGTGTCCCAAATGTACCTTTTAGGGGGGGGGGGTTTCAGCTATTTATTCCAATATCTACCAGTGTCTCTATCATTTATCAAGAAAAAATATCACAGAGTATTCCTTTTTTTAATTGCATGAATGGGCAATTCCTGCGTTTCCTTCATTTTACAAAAATCAGGCTCAATAATTTCCATAAAATTTGATTTTTCATCGAAGATCATCTTCTACTCATATCGCTTCAATCCTAGTCAAGTCTGAGGGTAAAATGGAGCTCCGTCCTCCCTCCCCCCCCTTCCCACTTGCTACCAACATATTGGATGCCGGTCAAGTTAATGAGCACCAGACAAGAACTGCATTGACCCGAACGGTTTTAAGAATTCCAGACGATTTTACTAAGTTTTAATTGATTTAACATCGTACTTCGCCTTCGAATCGATTCCATCACCTTGACAAAATATTCGTCGTATTTTCAATCGATGCGTAACGAAGAAAAAAAAATGGAAAAAACACGTTGTGGCTGAATGGCAAATACTCACACTAAATATTTACTAGTACGTAGGTATTAAAAGATACCTGGTGGAAATTATCAGCGAAAATGAAGCTCGGTGACACGACGAAAAACAATAATTACGAGTTTATACGCGAACGAAGACGTAGGGGGAAGGGAGAGAGTACGAACGATGTAAATTCTATGAGAATAATTACCATCCGAGTGGTTCGTTGATTAAGAAATCGAGAGAATTTACGTGATGAAAGAGAAGGATTGATAGAGAGAAGAATATTGAATATGGTCGACAAATAATAGATCGCATTATACACTTATATTGGTAAGGTACAGCAGCAAATCCCGAAACCGGTTTCGGTGTATAAAAATTTTTAGCTTAGAATAATTTTTGAACCGCAATGTGGATAATTCGGTTTGACGTTGAGGTCTAATCGATTGTAAATAATTAGTTCATCGTCGCGTGAGATATTTTTCTATTCGTATAGTATACCTATATAAGATGAGAATTTGTGCGTACGTATACGAGTATTTTTATTTTTTTTTTTAGCTTTTGTTCTTAGTCGACCAAACGATACGAAAACCTTTGACTGGGCATCGTTTCAATAACGCATGATTAATTCGTTGGAAAAATTTTCTACGCTGATGGGTTTTCTTTCGGACTTGTAACCGGTTTTGTGTGATGTGTTTTGAATTTCGAAATTGATAAAATTGTACACTGGTACATGATAGAAGAAGTAATGTCTATACCACGATACGGTGTGTACGCAAAAAATAAAAACACCACCGCTACGTAAGAGAGTACCAATCGAGTTGTATTTTTCGGTCGAAATATTCGAACGATTGTATCTAGATATGGAGAACGAAAAAGGGCTCTCAACCCTTGCGAGTTTATCACGTCCCTTGTTAATAGTATATTATTTTTCGACTCGTTTAGATCTCTGGCTGTGGGTATAAGTGTATGGTGTACGTGTATAACGAACGTATCGTGGCGCGAATAGAAACATGAGAGTGGAGCACTTGTTGAACGTCGAGATTAGGTAGTTAAAAGGACGACTAGTTTGGGGTAGGTTTTTGTACACTGCACCGTGCACAGCATACAACGGTGGCGGCGACGGGCGGTGCTATTATGGCGATGCTGTTTGTGTGTAACAGGTGGTTCAGTTTGGCAAATGTATAATGATGCTTTTTACTCGTCTTAAGGCTACTGCTGCGACCATTGCCGCTGTGGCTGCTGCTGCGAAGAAGAAGAAATACGAAGCTGCAGAGCATTTGGTTTGGTAGTGCGAAGTGCGCGATAAATGTATACGTAGGTAGAGAGATATAGGTATTGATAGACTCCCTTAGAAGTGAAGTGTGTGGGCGTTATCGTGTGTAGGTAGCTGCGAGTGTAAGAAAGTTTCAAGGGTAGAAATTTTCCTACTACACCAGATCGACCTTGAAAAATTGCAGGCAAAAAAAAAACCTCGCGCGAAATTATCCGCACGTTTGGTAATTTTGCGGTACTTTTTAATGAAGCGTTAAAAGAGTATTTTGCTGGCGATCGATCGATGTGTCTGATGTCTGCACGACCGAAGAAAGATTCGCTAATTAATTGCGCGATATTTTGCACCAGTATGGCAATGTGACCAAGTCTGAGAGCTTTTTTTTGTATCCCCTCGCTCCTCGGCCAGGGTAACCTTTACCTATTTGTCAGTGGCGAATTAGATCATTGCCAAAATACACTACACATACTACGCCAACAGCCCGATAATTTAATTGTTTTTCGAACCATTAGTCATTAATTTACCATAACAATGGTACTAATTGCTAGTTCGATGGTGTTTTTTTTTTTTCTTCAACTCTTAAATTAAGTATTTCTCTATTTCGAACTGCTTAAAACAAAAGCAACAACTTGATAAACTCGCCAGATTACAAACGCTTATGTATTCTTTCTATTTACGAACGTGTTTATTTTTATGCACGGAGTTTCTTTGGTTCAGTTTTTTTTTTTTTTTTTTTTTTTTTTTTT
>FIZR01025318.1:0-13806 GCA_900060175.1 Ferrisia virgata | reverse complement strand
TACTATTCCAATGCCCAGCTTTACATAACATTCGAACAGAACTCAAAATTCAACCAGATCCTCCCCCCTCAAATTCCAGATGATCCAAATGAAATTAACAAATTCACTTCTCTAATAAAAAAAAACTAAGCCACACAAATTCAATCTAATTCACTGACCCTTCCTCTTACGTAAGGAGTGTATATAACCAGTTTGTTGAAGCGCTCCATAAAAAAAAATAATAATAATAGGGAAGAAATTTGAACTTCAAAAAATTCAAAACCAAAATAGAAAATAAAAAAGTTGAAACATTCAAATTTGTTACTTTTTTCAATTTTCATAACTGAATATGTTATAACTTCATAAAATACTTCGAAACAGAAAAATTTTCAATTTTCTCCAACTCACTTATATTTTTTGGCCTAAAATTTGAATGTGAATGTACATGGTTAATTTGAGATTTTGAACAATACTGAAAGGAGATGTGATTTTTTAAAACTTGCCTCCTGTAAAATATTTTAAAACCAAGTTACAACCTTTTAGCTCTGATACGACGATATTGGAAGAAAATGGTTTAAGGATAAATGTGACCAAAGAGATTTCCCAATCTCATCTATTTCTCGAAAATGCTCGCTATACGTAATATGATCATTTCAAGGGTAAAGAGTACGTTCATCTTTGTAGGTACGTAATGTAGTGTACACAATTTCATTCCTTTTATAGGTCACACTTTACCAATATTCTTACGGAAATTAATTCGTAGAAAAAATAAGAAACGTGTGTATTACGGTATCTTGGGACATAAGCAGGTATTTCTATTCATTACGTTATCTTGAATGATATTGTCGCATTGAAAAGCACGCATTATATTAGCTATAGATAGATAGATAAATAGATATAGAGAAGAGATACTCACCAAAAACAAACCGAGTGCTATTCTGATGATGACAACCAACACGTAATGTATTTTGGCGAACATCGGTGTCAGTAAGGTAACCACCGCAGCTCCCAAAGTAGCATAACCGAAAACTTTTCGGGCACCAATGATCTCGGCCAATCTACCGCCGGGTAATTCGGTGCAAATGTATCCCCAAAAAAAACTACCGATTAGGAACCCTTGTTCAGCTTCGCTCCATCTAAATCGTTGCACAAAAGGCTGTAAAATGAAATACATAGGTATTACATGATTTGGGTAGGTCCAAATAATAGCATGATACTAGAAAGATGGCTTATCAATTAATTTTATTAAATTATTCTGACAAAATGAAAAGGCCTCCTAAGTTGGGTTCGACGTACCGTATGTAGGTAAGGTACGGTACAAATACTTCAGATTTATCGATAAGAAATGAAATATCATAATTTGCCATTGACATAAAAAAAAAAAACTTGATGACGATTTTAAGTATTGTCTAATTTTGTATTGATAAGATTATAAACTCAATTAATTGTAATGCTAACGTATTTTTTTCTAACGATGGCGAGTATGTAGTAGGTAGGTCTGAATAGATGTACATATTATATGATACTTTAGGGTGGAGAGAAAAAAAAATATACATGCCTCAAATTTTGAGTAAACTCACAGAAGTGGTTGACTTTGTGCTGATTTCTAAAAAAATGTAATTTTGCGTCATTTACACCCCCTAAAAATGGTGTAAGACCTCCGATCACTGGGCTAAAAAGATGTGATTTGAGATTCTGCGTCTACCTGGCGTAGTTTCAGTTCAATCCGAGACCACTTTTGGCCCTTTGCCAGGAAGATGAAAAGTTACAAATGGCAAAAATCGAAATTTTTTATTTTTCAAAAAAAAATGCAATTAAACGGCTCATCACGTCAAATACGCGCCCAAAACTTGTTTTTAGCTCAGAAAAGTAAATTCAAAATGCTGCCAATCTCATTCAATAAAAGTTGAAAATATTGCTCTTATTGGTGGCAAAATTTCACAATTCAATGGACTAAAATCATTTCTCAAGTAGACAATTTCGACTTAAATCCACTTCTCTGAGCTAAAAAAAATGTTTCTGTACGTATTTGAAGTGATATGCCATTTATTTGCATTTTTTTGAAAAATAAAAAATATCGATTTTTGCCATCAGTAACTTTTCAATCCCCTGATAGTGGGCCAAATGTGGTTTCGAATTGAACTGAAAATGTGCTAGGCAGACGCAGAGTCTCATATCGCATATTTTTAGCTGTTTGACCGAGGTTCTGCGCCATTTTTAGGGGGTGTAAATTACGAAAAACCATGGTTTTTTTGAAAATGGTCCTACTTCGAAGACCCATAGCTCCAGCCCCCTTTAATCTAGGGGCATAAGATTTTGCACGTTGAATTTTCAATTCAAAGTTAATCACCAGAGATGAATTTTAAAAATAATTTTTTTTCAGCCCCTTCAAATTTTGGATAGGCTAGCTATTCTACCGATACGTTTTATGAGTTGGCCTGTCTCACGTATTAAGGATGGCAAGGTTAATACAGAACACCCAGTACACCTTTCCTACTTTTTGCCTTAAAAGTCGTAATATGCTGCAATGGTTAAAATTCATTCAAAAGAATCATACGTCAATGTATCTTTTTCAGTAGGTAAATCAAGAAAACGGAAAAATTCTACATGTTTCAATCAGATATCAAGAAATTCTTTCACATTGATTTGAAATAGGATAAACTTATAAACAGTACTCTGGCACTTGAATTTTCATCATTATTTTAATTATTTAAAACTGGTTTGAAATAAGTAAATATTTTTTATCATAAATGACGATACATAAAATTTCTAAGTAATGAAGATACCTTGATTTTTAATAAGTTGTTTTTTTTTTTTCATTTCAACGAAAGAAAGAAAAACTAGTCGATTAAGTAAAGAATTTTGGAAACATTTACCATTTTCTCGAACTTTGAAATTTCAATACTTAAAATAAAGTACCTGTTCTTACATATAAATGTAGCATATTTAGGTATCACGTGTGGAAGTCAATTTCTTTCAAAAAATCCAGTTTTTATGTGGGGATTTCGATGTTTCTTAATTCTGATTAGTTTATTGCCAAGGTTTTTTCTTTTCATAACCTTAGCTATTCAATTATTAATCAGTAAGTTGCTTTGATAGAAAAAACATCAATCAAGGATACCTTTTAATTTTTTTATCAAGTTACTTTCTTGATTGAATGATCAAAATAAAAGAAAAACAAGTTGGAAATTTAAATGTAAATCTTACACTAAGTGAACGTACGCAGAAAAAAGAATATCTAAAAATCATAAATTATGTGCTCGAGTGAGCATGCAACAAGGCAAAAATTATAAAAATTGTTCGTTTCTGAATCAACTAATAGAGAAAAAAATCAGACTCGTTCTTCAGTTAGGAGGGGAAATATAGAGATTTTTTCCATTTTCGATCGCGAAGGAAATTCGTGTGGATAATATCCACTCCAAATTGAGCTAAAGGGTTAAAATCTGGTATGTGGATTTAGTCAGGCTATTTCAGGGCTCTATGCTAACTTTATTAAATGAACCCTTGATTCTTAATACTCACCCCATTATTTATCTGATCCTTTGTAATATTTATTTCATCTCATGTGATGAATTCCTCAATGAAGGGCACTTCATAGTTTTTCGTTACGATGGGGACACGGGTAGAGAGGCCTAGTTTTTTTTATAAAATGCTTGTACGATAAAAGAGCACGGTTTTTCTAGTTTTTATTCGGAAACATCTGATCAGTGTCCATTTTTATACTTATTTTCTCTCAAAATACTAACGGGATGGAAATATTTTGAAAATTTATTCGAATGCTGCGCTAAAAATATATTAAGAATTGTAAATTTCTTTATTTTTGGCCAATTTTCACCTGTTTTTCAATATTTATGAAAAAAATCGTCAACAGTTGTCGAACTTGATCAAAAATTACAAAAAAATATTGAAAATTAGGAGTAAATTAACCGAAAATCTGGAAAAAAAAGTTGAAAATCATCGAAAATGGGATAATAAATCAACAAAAATAAGTGAAGATTGACCAAAATTATGTAATAACACATTGAAAATTTTGTAAAAATTTGACAAAAATAGGTTAAGAAGGCACAAAGTTGATCACAAATCCAGAAAAAATGTTGGAAAAGGTGAAAATTAACTGAAAATGTGGAAAAAATCGATAAAAAAACATCGGCAATTGACCAAAAATCTTTGAAAGTTGGGTAGAAATTTGATAAAAGTTGGTTTAAACCACAGAAATTTGATCAAAAATCACGAAAAAAATCGTTAAAAGTTATCGAAAATTGGTTAAAATTCACTAAAAACAATTGAAAATTGAGTAAAAATTTTACAAAAAACAAGTTAAAAATGTAGAAAATTGATCGAAAATCACGAAAAAATGTTGAAAAATATGTGAAATACAATCGAATATAAGCGGAAAAAGTAGTTCAAAAACCATCGAAAATTAGGCAAAAAATTGACAAAAGAAGTGAAAATTTATCAAAAATTGCTAAAAATCATTGAAAAATCAGTAAATATTCGACAGAAATATTAGAAAGTACTGTATATTAAACAAAAAATCACAAAAAACTCCATTTTTAATCAGTTTTTGTTAAATTTTTACGCAATTTTCAATTATTTTCAACGATTTTTGATCAATTTTCTGCATTTAGTGCGTATTTCTTTCAATTTTTTACTTAATTTTCAATGATTTTTTTATTTCATATTTTGGGTCAATTTTTCATCAATTTTCAACGTTTTTTCGTGATATTTGATTATTTTTACATGATTTTTAACAAATTTTTCATGATTTTATGCCAATTTTTACATATTTTTTAATGTTTTTTCGTAATTTTGATTGATTTTTGATGATTTTTGACAATGTTTTCATATTTTAGATCAATTTTTACAAATTTTTCAACATTTTTTCGTAACTTTTAATCAATTTTCTGCATTTTTAACTTTTTTTGTTAATTTTTTACACAATTTTCTATTATTTTTTACGATTATTTTCATCATTGAGGCCAATATTTAATCTGTTTTTAACAAAAATTTTTTTCAACAATTTTTAAAAAATTTTGATATTTTAAGGTTATCTGGCAAATATTGAGTCAATTTTCTAAAATTTACAAAAAACAATCAAAACTAGTGCCCATTAGGGCGTTTCTATTTTTGTTTTTTTTTTTTTGAAAGTTGGAGAGGATGGTGAAAAAAAGTTGCGAAATGATGCCAAATAAACGTGGTAAAAATTTGTAGTCCCTAACTTGACTTTAACCCAACCCGCTTTTTTGGTTTAAAATTTCAAAATTTACATGAAAAATCGAAAAAAAAATGTTTGTTATTCGATTTTTTGGTATTAACGTGTCATAGTAGACCATATGACACTAAAAAACAGTTTTTGCGATTTTTTTACTATTCGGAGGTTCCAAAATTACGTGTAAAACTGAAAAAAATAAAATATTTTGAATTTTCTGAAATGGAAAATACTTTTACTTATTAAGTCATCAGAAATGATAAGATATTATTACTTCATTACTTATAAAAAAATTGAAAATAAATTACTTTTTTCATTTCTAAACAACATTTTGGAACCCGTGAAAAGCAAAGAAAAATCATGAAAACTTTTTTTGGCCTCATATGGTTCACTATGACACGTTAATACCAAAAAAAAAAATCTAAAAAAGGAAAATAATTGTTTTTTTATTTTTCATGTTCTTAAATTTTAAAGTATCCATTTCATAACTTTTTTTCACTACGCCTCGCAATCTTTTGAAAAAAATCTAAAATTGAAACGCCCTCATCATATGCAAGTGATCAATGATCAACTGATTATTTCCCCACAGTCAAGTGGTATCACACACTTTTACGTTGAAAAAGACGTAAAAATTTGTGCAATAAAAATTTCCCCACATTATCATAAAAATGCGATAAATCAAGATACTGATTACCCAGGTGCAATGGTTTATTTCGTTTAAACCGATAATTCATACAAGATAACCTCAACGACATCGAATAAAATGATCAATTAGTAATCTCGTGCATCATTAAACGATTAAAATGATTCATAATACTGCGAATCCGTATATAAGCAGGTATCAGGTAACAGGTAGATAAATGTTTTACATTGTGAGATATTTGATTTGATACGGTTTCGAGTGAAAGAGTTAATAGAAATGGTATTGAAAAACTAACACTGTAACGGAATCCAAGGTGTTGGTTGTTGACCTTGCGTATTATTTCTATTTTATTTTATTCTTCCTCGAAACACTATTTCTCTACAATAAGCAGTGTAAGCTCACGCGTGCTGTAAATCGTACAGCTTTTGGTATTATCGTCGTAAAATAATAGATTTTAAATTTCGCGTGGAAATTGAGCGTAAGCAGGTAGGCTAACTTAAGTATTTTGGCGGGAATAATTCACATTCAAGGATATAGTTCAACATTATACCATACAGGCCTAATAAATACAAATTAGGTAGGCCTAAATATTACTACGATCGTTATCAGATGCTTACTTACTTTTTGGTAACGTTTCTTTTTTTTCTTT
The DNA here is from genome assembly GCA_900060175.1 of Ferrisia virgata. NCBI lineage: Eukaryota > Metazoa > Arthropoda > Insecta > Hemiptera > Pseudococcidae > Ferrisia > Ferrisia virgata. The sequence goes on along the minus strand of FIZR01025318.1, from coordinate 7,326 downwards.
TTAGATGTTTTAGGTGGGACTGTACTTCCAGCAGCGGATAATGATTCGTCGGCCAATTGTGCATTTCTCACTTCGGGTAACTTTTTATTATCGGAATCTTTGGCGAATAAAATACGACTATCGTTTGTTTTTTCTTCGCCGATAATACCATCGTCCAATGAATCAGCAGCTAAACCAACTTTTTCGTCAGAAATGTTGGTACCGGAACCAGCTTGTAATTGGTTTTCAACTTTCGTTTGCTGAACTATTGGTTCAATTGGTTGCTGCATTCCATCGGAATTCAATTTAGAGCTACCGTTCGACTGAAGTGTTCCCACTGCTACCCGGCTGGCTTTGCTGTTACTTTCGGATTGACTAGAAGACTGTTGTTGTTCCCCGATTCTACCACTACCTGAAGATTGAAATCCTCCAGTTTGACCACCGCTAGCGTTGAAAGATTGAAAACCACCGGCAGAAGATTGAAATCCTCCACCTTGATTTCCACCAGATCCGCTACTGAAAGATTGGAATCCTCCGGTCGGACTACTACTAAACGATTGGAACCCATTGGGTTGTTTAGCGCCACCAAAACTGCTGCTAAACGATTGAGGGCCACCGGAAAAATTCATATTCGAACCGCTACTTAAAGTCTGCAGCCCTGCAGCCGATTTAAATCCGCTAGGTTGACCAAATGATTGAAAATTACTACCCGTTGCTAACGGTTTATTCTGCGTGATGGTGGATTGTTTGGCGGCTGCAGCGGTATTCGTACCCATGAAATTATTTTTTCTAAAATTTCCATTATAAGTATCGTCGTCGTCGTCGTCGTTGTTTCCTTCTTTATCTCCATCGTCATCTTCCGAAGCGCCGGCAAAAGCATCTGCATACTCTGCATTTGAAACACTTCTTGCAGGTCTCGTTAGATTAGCTGAATCGAAAGTGGTCGGTAACAAAAATGGCGTAGTTGAGATGGTATCGTTTGAATCATCTGGCGAGAGAACCATGTCGACGATCTCAAAGTTCAAATTCACCCTTAACATGTAGTTCACCATGAATCCCAAAAATACCATGATATTTAGTACTCGTCGACATGTCAGGAAATCTGAAAGAATAAAAAAAAACAATCGTGTTAGTCACCCATTATCAGCTAATTATTGTCCGAAATTCTCATACGGTACATATATTTGGCACATATTTCACTACAGCCTGCCCTTGAATAATACATCGACACCGTAAAAACGAAAGCATATTACCGAAGATTTTTCAAATTAAAAACGTCCTTCTATGTAAATTATCCAACGGCCAAGAACAAAGAGACCAATAGATTGGAACAAAAGATTTTTAAAAATGACGCAAAACAATATGGTTTTGTACTCCAAAAACAAGTATCTAAGTACGAGTAAAAATCATTTATCATTTCGAACCTCAGCTTATAAATGAAAAATCCAACAACCGTAACAATTGCATAATTTACGTTTTGAAATATTTCCTTAGCTGCAAAGCACGCTAACACCGGGTATAATCAAATTACAAAAAAATTTACATAATTTTATTACAATTTACTCAAGGCAGTTTATCATGTTTATTGAAACTTTCAAGTATTAAGTAATGCGGCATCGTAAAAAGTCATTCGACTGCGTAGATATAGTTTCGTTCTAGAAGTAATTAGGTATAGGTAATCCCGTTCCCAGTATTGGTACTTATTTCATTGATTATAAATATACCTTCTTGTTCTATGAATTTGTTTCACGTGAAAAATTTTCGATTAACGCATTAAAACTTAATAAGCACCGCAGTAAAAAGTTGAAGCTAATTAACTCGCTTAAAGTACCTATTTATTTGTTTAAATTATAAAGGTCGTTTTTCGACTCCTTATCCTGAAATTTTGTAAAACTTTTCGTCCTCGTTTCACTCGAGTTATGTACTGACGGGGTTTGAAAAAAAAATCCCGAAAAATTCTCTAAACCCTTCGTCCCCTCCCCCTCCCCCCACTCACCCCAGGATAGCACTTTTTTTTCTTTTTATTGTTCTGGTCGTATGTAATTTCCATGACTATTACGCTCAGTTGGGGGGTGGATTTAAATCTGATTTGTTAACTTGAGTTCTTATATTAGGGACAGGATTTTGGAGATTTGAGACGGTTCATCAAGAATGGTTTCAGAGTTTTCTGGTATGTTTTGTTTTGATTGTATTATTTTGAGGTAAGCATAGTGGAAAATGAGGTGTTTAAAAGTGATTTCTTCTGTATGGCAGAACTGACAATTTGGTTTGAGAGTTTTTAAGAAGAAATTTTTCTTTCATGTTGATGAACAAATAAAAATCTTCAGACATTGACAAGAGGCTTGTGAGAATTGTTAGGTACAATAACTTACATGAAAATATTGCCTCATCCCCAAAAGGAGAGCTTTTGCGTTCTAACCCCCTCCCTCCTAACTTGAAAAAATAATTTTAAACGTATCCTATTGCGGAATAAATTAATCTCAATGCGCAATTAAATTTGGAATTTTGAGTTTAAAGATGCGTTAAAACATCATTTCTTGAGCCCCTCGTATAACTTTCGATATTTCATCAAATTTTTACCCTTTCTAACAAAAATTTTTCGAAACATTCCTTCCACGTGGTAATTGTAGCATAATGTGTCTGCCTGATATATTTCTTTTTTAATTTTGGCTCCCCTCAAAAAAATTCTGATTGCGCCTATACATGAGAAGCGGCCAAAAATTTTGTACCCTCAGCTACAAAATAGGTAAAACCGGGGGGGGGTGGAATGAGGCCGAAAAGTCGAGACTCTCAAAAAGCACGTCTAGCGCTCTTACTAAATGTACATACCAAATTTCAGCTTCCTAGCTCAATTTGGAAGGGAGTTATGCCAGGAACAAACTCAAAACTAAAGAAATCCCGACCAAAGACCCGCATTTTGGGTCTTCAAGGGGACGCAATGGGTCTGGAAAGTCGAAGCTCCCCAAAAGGCACATCTATAATCCCTACTAAGTGTACTTATCAAATTTCAACTTCATAGCTCAATTTGGAGGGGGATATAGGAGAGGAAGATGTTTTTTTCAAGGACAAAAAGATGTAAAACCCTCATATCTCCCCTCCTAATTGACCTACAAGGCTGATTTTTGGATATGTTATGCATCTTTGAATCGTCTACCGATTGGCTCAAAAAGAAGAAATTTTTGCTATTTATTAGCGCATTGAATTTCGATCATATGTTATCCCCACTCCAGAATATTAAATGGCTGGCCAATCGAAGTCCATTCTTAAATTTAGTCGATTTCGGTAAATTTCGAGCAAAGCATATAACTTTTTAGTTTTGGAAGAAAAAAACGGAATAAAAATAAATATCTGACATGGTCAAAAATGGCCGTAATGGTCTTCTGGGACCCCAACACGGATTTTGTTGATATTCCTTTTCCCTCTCCCCCTCATCAGCCATAAGTTGACAGATCGTGATAGCCTGCTTTTCATTGACAAAATGACCTAGTAAATCAGGCTAACAAGACTATTACTGGCCATCGATCTACGGTTGATAGAGGGACGGAGGAGGGGGGGATATCAACAAAATCCGTTTTGAGGTCCCAGAAGACTATTGAAACCATTTTTGACCATGTTTGAAATTTATTCTGTTTATTTTTTTAACTTGATATTTTTTTTAAAACTAAAAATCCTTTGCTTAGCTCGATATGGACCAAAATTGGTCAAAATCAGGTAGTAGGCTTAGATTGACAGTGAATTTGATATTGTGGAGCGGAGTTGACCTCGGATTAAAATTTAGTCATGCCCAAATTTGAGAGAAGGTATGCTAACGGGCCACAATTTCAAAAATTGCTCATTTTTATACCAATTGATTAGAGAGTCAAAAGTTGTACGACATTTCCAAAAATTAGGTTTCTATATCGATTCGGAGGGGAGAAAGAAGGATTTTCTCCATTTTCGACCTTGAAAAAAAACTTCCACGCATACGTGGCTCCCTTCCAAATTAAGATACAGGATTGAAATTTAGTATATATATTTGGTAGAAGCTCTAGATGTGCTTCTTGGGAACTTCGACTTTTCAGCTCTATTGCACCCCCTCAAAATTTCAAAAGTGCAGCTTTTTTCTTGGTTTTTCTTATTTTTAGCTTGATTTTCTAGTAGGTCATATTGTCAATGAAAACCAGGCTATTATGGTCTAACAACATGCGACGGATGATGGCGAGAATATCAACGAAATCCGTTTTGAGGTTCTAGAAGACCATCGTGACCATTTTTAGCCATGTCAGATATTTATTCTCGCCACCTCCCGAAACTAAAAATCATTTGCTCAGCTCAATATCGACCAAAATCGATGAAATTTGGGGAACGGGCTTTGATTGGCGGCAAATTTGATATTCTGGAGTGAAGCTGATCTCGAGTCAAAATTCAGTTATGCGCAAATCTGGAGGAAAAGGCACTGAGGGGCAAAAATTGTTTCTTTTAGAGCCAAATGATAGAAAATCCAAAGTTCTACAACATATCCAAAAATCAGTCTCGTAGGTCAACTAGGAGGGGAGATATGAGGGTTTTCCCCCCATTTTGACTTATAAAAAATGCTGTTCCTCCCCTATCTTCCCTCCAAGAGTTTCGATTTTTGAACTCCACAGAGCATTCCTAACAGCATCAAAAATGTACTTTTTGCAGTAGGTTTTTCTTATTTTTCAAGTTTGCAGCACTCATATCCCCTTACCTAATTGAGCTAGGAGGTAGAAATTTGGTAGGTCGACTATATATGCCTTTTGGGGGTTTCAGCTATTAACTCCAGCATTTAACTGCATTCCTACCACAGTGGTTCAAGAAAAAATATCACGAAACACTTCGTTTTTTATTTCATAAATGGATAATCCCCATATTTCCTTTCCTATACTTTATGAAAATCAGGCTCTATAAGCAGCGCGTTACAATGCTTTTTTTATTGAGTGCGTACTGCAACCGGTTTCCGACCTCTTCAGTATTTAAAAAAGTCAAAGATTTTTTGGTTAAAATCTACTCACTGCTAATATTTTTTTCAAAAATATTATGAGAGTTCTGCCCCCTCCTCTTTCCCATCATATTTATATAGCGTCTATGCATGATATATGCTTGGTACTCCAGTCACATAGTTTTTCATAAGACTCCAGCTCTGGATACAGAGCTAGATACTGCATTTTGAAAAACTCCAGCTTTTTGATAAAACATGGATGAGAAGGGTATTCATTTATTGCGAAGAAAATTCTTTCTGCTCGAAGATGAGAGGAATTTTTCAAAGAATGCAAGCTACAAATTTGATCATTTTTTTTAATTGAAGGCCAGTTTCTATTTTTTTTTTTTTTTTTCACATATTTAGTGAGTGCCAGACTTTAAATGATAGATTTTTTAAGCATTGAAAACTCCACAAAATGCATTACCCAAAATTATATGAAGAAAAATTAATTTTAAACGAGGGAAGGGGATGGGGTAAGACCACCGGCAAAATGCACAGCTTACCTACAAATTCGATGGTTACCCATGAATAGGTACCATTGGAAAAATTAAAGAAAGAAAAAATCCAAGCTAAATTAATTTTCGAAAGACTCCAAAAAATTACCGAACAAAAAATGAAACAATTTCGATAAGAAGAAAAATTACATAAAAGAGAAAGTTCATTAAACGATGAGAACATCTACATTTGCGAATATGAATAGACTTGAACTAGTCAGTAGGCAGTCCGCAATCAATAAATTAATTCTCGATACACGTGATAGCGATATCGTGTCACGGGTATGCTATAAAATAAACATGTAACAACTGCGATGTGACGACTTTCATAATCCGAAATATCCGTTTATCTATTCTTTGATATTTTATAGCTAATTGAGCGATACAGAATAGCAAATTTTTGAAGGCTTTTAAATTTTTAAATAGTTATCATTTCACTTTATAACAAGCTAGTACAAGCTTTAAAATATCTACCTACGTGTAAGTATCAATTTACTCAAGTATCTACTTTACTAAGAAATTTTTGCTCAATTGTGACGTTTCGTTTATAATTCTTAATTTACCATTTTTTGTAATAGGTACTTAGTGATACGAAACAAGCGAGTAAATTATGTTTATTTGAAAATAAAAAATTACCTACATGTAATGTACATTACACATCCATATGCACGTGGTTTGTTATAAAATTCAGTTTTCGGTATTTTTCCTTCGCACAACATTTTCCTTATTTATTTATTTATCATAACTAGATATTACGTATCTTTAAATTGACTGTAAAAAAATTTCGCGAACGTATGTAAAGCATAAATGTGAATTTAAGTACCTGCTACCTACCTAAGAACATCAAGTGGAACATTCTTTAAAAATAATGTTCATAATTACTTGTAAACCTTAATTCTCGATAATTAGCCTGATTTTTTATATGATATAGCTAATGAAAACCACGCTATTACGGACCATTGACCTATGGCGAATGGAATTGAGAGTATCATGGAAGGTCACTGAAACCTTTTTTGGCCAGTCAGATTATAACTCCGTTAAATTTCCTCGGCTCGATACCGACCAAAATTAATCAAATTTTGGCAGCAGCCTTGAATTGGCAGCGGATTTGATATTTTTGAGTGGGGAATGATCTTTAGTCAAAATTCAGCGATGCACAAATTTCAAGAGAGAAGGTGCTGAGAAGCTAAAATTGCAGAAATAGCTCATTTTCAAACCAACTGATAGAGAATCAAAAGTAGTATAACATATCCAAAAATTAATCTCCAACATTAGGAGAGGAACAATGGGAGATTTTCTCTTTTTTAACCTTGAAAAAATCGTGTTCCGCACATATCTCCTGCCCAAGTGGAAGTAAAGGGAGAAAAATTGGCATGATCATTTAATAAAGATTAGCGTTATTGGCGGAGCTCGGTTAGAAGTTTTTCAAAAATCAGGTTATCGATTATAACGGGAGCATAATTTTGTGATGATCAAGTTTATTGGTTTTTTTAAAAACCTCGGTCATTTTTCACGTACAAAAACTTTCATTTTTGCATGAAAATATTGAAGTTACAAATACATAAGTGCCCGATTTTTTTATTCGTTTTCAAAATCAAATAGGTCTCAAGTCGCCTGAAATCGACTGTCTGCCATCCTTTGATACACCCGAGTTGGTAAGGCCAACACGAACGCGTTCTCTATGCCTACAGAATCAGGATGGTTTCTAGGGAGGTCTTTTTGTTGAGCTTTCACGTAGTAGTTTCCCGTTGCTTTCTACGCTATCTACAGGTAACTCATCGCATCGCTTGCCAGGTTTTTGCAACCCTGAGTTCAGTAGTTACAAGCTTTTCAATTCTGATAATAGAGGGCGTGCTGTCTAATTATCTCTGT
>FIZR01025317.1:0-17330 GCA_900060175.1 Ferrisia virgata | reverse complement strand
GTGGGGAGAATCGAATCGAAAATAATCGATTAATATCGTAATCGTTACATCTCTGAGATCGACTTTTTGATGAGTAATTTGTTCTTTTTAGTTTTGTAAACGCCCTCAACAGATAAATAATTTTAAATTCTGAACCACCTACTTACTTTGATGTGACGTCACATTACGGTAAAATTCCGATAAAGGCGGTCTGTTTGCTCAGAACAGGGTAGAAAAAATACACCTTAAAATATGATGTTTTATAGCTCAACTCACAAGGTCGAGTTTATGAATTCTACACTTTTTGTTCAATTATCTCTGACGTAAGATGCAACGTTCTTGATCGATTTTATTTGTGTTTCTTCTGCGAATCAAAGTTGTGATGCACTCCAGCTTCAATGATATTGAACCTAAAACAAAATCAGTTTTTAGTTTGATTTCTATTTCATATTATTAATGAAAACCAGCCTATTACAGTTTATCGACTACCCCCCAGCGGGGGGGAGAGGTATATCCGTTTTGGAGTCCTCCAAAAGGCACATCTAGGATCTCTACTAAATGTGCATACCAAATTTCTGCTTCCTAACTGTATTTGGAGGAAAGTTATATGAAGAACAAACTCAAAAAATGAGAAAATCCGACCAAAACCCCCCTTTCTGATACTGTGAGGGGGAGGGTGTGCAATGGAGCTGAAAAGTTGGACTTCCGAAAGGAACATCTAGGGTTCCTGTTGAATGTACATACCAAATTTCAACTTTCTAGCTCATTTTGGTGGAGAGGTAGAGGAAGAACAGCCTTTTTCAAGGTCAAAAACTGGAAACCCCCTCATATCTCTCCTAATTGAACAACGAGGTTGATAATTGGATATATTGTACAATTTCGGATTCTCTATCGATTGGCCCAAACAGGAACAATTTTAGTGTTTTTGACCTCTTAGCACTCCCTCAACCAAAATGGAGCACAATTGAATTCTGACCAAAGGTCATCCCCACTCATATATATCTAAGCCGCCACCAAACTGAACCGGTTGGCCAAATTGGAGTGATTTTGGTCGGTATCAAGCGGAGTAAATGATTTTAATGTTTCTAGGAAAAAAATTAAAAAAAATTGTCTTAGCGGCCTTCTAGAACCTCAAGACAGGTTTTGTTGATAACCCCTCCCTCAATTTCCACTGATCGATGGACTATAATAGCCTTACGAATTACACAAATAACCAAGTTCCCAAATACAAACCGGATATTTGGAAAACCGGATAGTATCTGGTAATAATCAAAATAATCCTGTGATTGGTTGTTTTTGTCACCAGCTAATCAGGTAAAAGAAAAAAAAGATTCTTACGAAGAACGAAAAATGAAATGGTCAAATCGGTCGTGTCGTACGGGCGAAATCGTTCATAATATAAGTTTCCGATTCCCAAACAAACCGGAACAGTTATTATCCGAATCGAAAATCGGATTAGGAAATCCAGATACTTGTTCAACCCTAAATAGCCTAATATTCAACCAAAAATGTGAATTTTTGCATTGTGCATTGGCTTTCGTAATGACGGTTTTTTACAGTATTTATTTTCAATTTTTAATGAAGCTACAAGAAGCCAAATTGGAAGCAGCATAAAATTTGATTTCTGAAATTAACGAAATATGCAGCAATTAAACTCTATCAGATATGACAAATATGTCTTTTCTAAAGGAAAAAAAACTTCCGAAGTATCAAAACTTATCGATAAGTATAAATGATGTAAAAATATCGATAAGTATCGATACTTGATTTGATATTTGACAGCCCTATAGTAAAAATAATCCAAATATATATAAAAGTAAATAGGTAATTCATTATTATTTATTTACCTGTCTTCTACTGGACAAACTTTGCTTATTCAAACTAGCTGGAACCACAGTTGATTTGTTTGTTGCTGCATTCAACAGATGTACATTCTTCAAACCCTTGAAGCGTTTATCAAATGAACGAACATCTTTGTAGCAGTTGCTGGCAAAAGGAACATCAATCTGAAACATTAACACTATACTCAGAGGAACAGACTTTGAATCCAATATCAGCATTTAATAACAATGGGCAACAGTACATATCCCCCAGAACAATCAGTATACTTGTATTACAACAAAATCAGAACTGCAGGGTTTGATGCCCTTGAGACAAATCATGGTAGGTGGAATTCAAGAAACAAATTTACAGTTTTCAGATTATATTAAAAGACTTGAAACGTATCCAACGCAGTACAAACAGTAAACAAAGATGAAAGAAATATCACACTTCACAAAATTAAAGAGATTAGTTTTCAGATGACTTAAAAGGGACAACTGAAATACATCCTACAAAGCACAAACAATATTCATAAATCAAGGAGTTCAGTTTCCAAAATTTATAAAAATATTAAAAAAATACAAATACAATGTTGCAGATGAACCTAGAATTTGCTGAAATAGAATGTCACAAGGTGTGAAATGATTAGAATCAAGTATATGCTCAATCTCTCCTCAACTGTCAACTTTGTATCCAAATATTAGTCGGATGCCTATGAAACAACAGTAAAACACAAGACAAGGGTTGTTGCGATATTCAGATGGTTTTGGTAGAAATCTTTTAAATTAAGGGAGAGATGGAAAAAAACAGCATTCATACTGGAAACTGACAAACAAGCAAGTGAACTCATTTCAGAACATCTGGTACAACACAGAAATTACAAAATACAGGAAAAGTACAACCTTAAAAAGAAACTTCATGACCTGAAGCAAGTGTGGAAGTTCGAGAGCCAATACTCAATGTTGCAGCAATTGGACAAAATAAGACCACAAGCAAAAAACAACCCTAATCCTCAGAACATAATGCAAACGTCAAGATCATAAACAAATGATAAAGTTCTAAGGAGTGGATAATGTAGCAATTGGACAAACTGAGACCATACCCAAGGACTGACCTATCCTGATCATACAGCAAGACTTCAGAACATTAGCAAAGATGAGAGCAGCATGAAGAAAACAATGGTTTTTGAGGAAATTAAATGGGTGGGAATGAAACTCCACATAAGAGGGAGTGATAAGTAGTAATAGAGCTATGATATAGAGAGCAAAGTTGTTCCTATAAAAGAGAAGACCACTCCACATAAGAGGGAGTGATAAGTAGTAATAGAACTGAAATATAGAGAGCAAAGTCGTTCCTACAAAAGAGAAGAACAATTAGGATAAAATATAGGATAATAGACATGTGACAACACAATGCTAGAAGACTGACATTAAAAAGTTGTAACAGTGTCTTGAGAACTTGAGAAGAAACATTACCTTCAGTACCAAGAAGTGATATTGAACTAATTGACACGTTCAACAGTGTCCTGAGAAAATACTCTGGCCTCAGCATTGCGGAAGACTTAAGACTGAAATGTGAAATATGGGATAGTTGACAACACTAGAACCAGAAGACAAAATTGGCAGGTTCCAACAGTGTTTGAGAAGAAACTCCAGCTTCAGTATTACGAAGTGATAATAAACTGATTGGGTAAGACTTTAAACTAGCACAAAACTAGGGATAGAGGACATGCCTCTACTAACACAACACTGAAAGACAACATTGATAAGTTCCAACAGAGTTTTGAGAGAAGAAACACTAGATTAAGTACCAAGAAGTGATATAAAAGTGATTGTAAGAAACTTGGGACTAGAAGCTGAGGAAGACTACACTGATTCTCTTACTACAGAAATGCAGTGTACCTGGCCCAAAGCACATGCCAAATGATTTCTCAAACCAGATTATAGTCAATGGACAACTAGGAAATCTGTCAGTTTATCCTGCGGAGGCTTTGATCTCTACATACTGGCTATTGTTTAGAAGACAAGCATCCATTCAGCGCAGCACTTTCTGTGGACCAAAACCAACACAGCACTATATGACTTTGTGGCAATGCAGACAAATATTTTAGTGTGTTATTGCAGACTTTATTGAACAGCGTTCTCAACAGCTGTGATTGTAAACAGTAAGATTTACTGTAATCCCGCACTACTGTTACCTGCAGATGGGCATCTTGTGGCTTCAGTGTCGTAAGTCAATCCAGTGCCCCTAATCACTTTTGCCTACAATTTTTGAATTGAATCAGATCACAAATAACAATGAAGGTAACTGAGCATTTTTAGTGTGAATGTGGAGCCATATAAGTTTAATTTGATCTGTTTACTGGTTAATTTTTTGTGATTTCTTTGAATTCATGCGGAATTGATAAATTTGAAACATTGCGATTGTGTTTTTCAAGTAGTCCCACTCCAGCGGATTTCCAGTAAGTACGACTTGATTTGTAATAAAAATGGAAAGGAAGATACCTCTTATCATTAAATTATTTTTGTGAAAAAATCATTTTTAGAAATTAATTATAGTGTCTGATTGTATTGTACTCTCGCATAGTTCACCATGAGGTCTCAAGCTAATCGTTTTAAAAACTCAACGTGATAAGTTGCTTGCAGTATTTATCTTTGAGATGAGTGGCGTTAATTGTTATGATTGACATGGCAAAAAATACCACCATACGTCACCAATTAGAAATAGGTGCAACAGTATATTCAGATCTCAAATGATTGGCAACATCTGCACCACTTTTGTTCAAACTATAGTAGTGGATCATACAGGCTGTTTGACAGCTTCTTTTCCTCTGTTTTGATTTTGATGAAAATCATTTGTTGAAACAACGAGACCAATTCAATTTTTTTCACTATTGTAGCTTACAAACATTGTATTCTCTTTGTGTCTGAAGATGCTGGTCACTCTTTTTTTACAGTGTAGGTACTTTGCTTGGAAGAAAAATTGGTGGAACACATGGTTTGTTCTTGTTTACAGTACCCATAACTGGTAAGTTTCTTTCATTCTTGAGTAATGTTACTGTTGGCAAGTTGGTAAAAAAATTGTCCATAACGATGGTGCAATCTGAATGGCGCACTGGCTCGGTTAGAGGAATAACTTCTTGCGTGGAATTTCACATTGATATGGCTCTTCAAGTTGCTTACCTGCATACATTTCCATGATATAAACATGATTGTTTTTGGATTTGCTAGTGTGTACAATTTTATCCCATATCGTATAAGCTTGGTGGGCATATGCATTCAAAAGCTGCAGCATCCATGAAATGGAAACATTTCATCCAGTGTCAAACCTCAGATGGTTAACAATACCAGAGGAAAATTGTTACAATCATCTTGATAATTTGGCAAACAGGTGCCAAACAATCTTCTCGCCTTCTTTCAGTTCTGGTTTGCGTCATCACCAATCAGAACAGCTGGATCCCAGTACCATCAATGGTATATAGGTCTTCAAGGTTTCTATGCGAATTTTGGCATAATCCACCAAGATGGAGCAAACCTACTAGGGCCTTCAGCTTAGCCATCGAGGTATTACAAGCATCTCAATCCCTTACAAACACATAATGTAAGTGGGTAATTTTATTTGGTGACCCTTATGATCAAAATAAAAACTTGACAGAGGTATTGAAAAGAAATTTTCACAGTGCTTGAAAAATTAAAAATTTTGAAATGCCTGGTATGAAATATTTTAAAAAATTACAAGGTACAAATCAGATGATGTCTAGTGATAGTGAAGATTCTCAAACAGTTTCTAGATGACAACTTTGCCTCTGATGGTTCTATTTGAGTAAATAATGTATGGCAGGCATCAGACCACGTGTGAGCGATGATTTGATTTTGGTCAAAAAGACAATTATGCCATTAGTTGGTTTACACAGCACATGCCAACTATTGCAGGTAAATAGAAGGTTCAAATTACAATATTAAAAAAAATGTATTCTCCTAATTGTATTACAAAATTTTTAATTGATTTTCAAAAATGGTAATTCGCCTATAAGAGCACATGTAACTGATGAGGGGATAACACGATCCCAATGGAGAAAAAGTGTCATACTATGGCGCCTTTTGAACACACAAACTAAAATTTAAAACGCTGTTTTATAGAAGTATACGAAGCAGCTCAGGGAAGAAAGTGGACAGTATTATCATTCAGAACATGATGCAAACTACAAATACTTGCAAAAGAGATTTTAAGGTTGAAATTTGTAATTTTTAGAACATTTTTCTCAGCTAGGAAAAAATTTAAATCAATGAAATAAATATACTCTACATCATGCCACTACCATTCTAAATACATTGCTGTAGAGCACCGTAGCTTACATGAACTCATTCAAACCACTGTCGGTCACTGTAAAATAATAAAAAATCTAGTCTAATTTCAACCACCGATCATCTTGCGACAATTTCTCACGCTGATAACGTTTTTTTTTCCATCTTCTATCATTCTTTTTTCAAGGGATCAGTGCACCTTCCAAGGTCGTTTCTGTACAGCGCGTACCAGATGCAATTATAAACCTTAGACACATTTAAAAAACGTTCCGTTAAGATTTAATGCCCAGGTGGGAGAATACAGGTAGAGTTGCGGTGGATAGAGCGTAGCAGGAAGGGGGTATTTGGTTGACTCGCGTTGTCTTGGCAGGTAAAATGGTCGGTGTACTTTTTTTTCTTCGCTGACTCCTGGCTGTCTCATCATCGTATTTAACGTTACTCTCGATGCATAACAGTTTGTAAATTCATAGCAACTGAAGATACATTTTTTTTTCTTAAAGATTATTAGTAAAACTATGCTTTTTTCTGCTTCTAGCAAAAAAAAAATATATAATTTTTAAAAGTAGTAATTTTCTCATTGCTGTTGGTGGTAGTTCAATTCTGTTTCGAAATACTCTAATGAATAGTGATGAATAGCTAAGATTCTCATATTTCGTCTCTTAGGCTTAATTTGAACACGACTGGTCCAAAAACCATTTGAGAGTAGTGAGATGGTGGACTTAAGTCGATCTCGGCAGGGAATGTCTTTTGCAAACTCTAAAACTCAAAGTATTGGATCCACTCTAGAGCCAGAAGCTCCCACAGCACAGTTCTTCCTGGAGCTTGACTTCGGAATTGGTTGCAAGAATTAAAAAGTAAGAAGCAAGACTCCAAAGCTAGAGTTTAATACTTTGAAAATAAGGTGTGCAATTCCAGAGTTAAGAACTCAACATTTTAAGTGGAAGGTGCTTGGCTCCAAAATTAGAGCACAACAGTTCAAATGGAAAGAGTTGACTGTGGGGTAGAGCCCAACATTCAGAATAAGAGGAGCATAACTCTGAAGCTGAAGCTCCACAGTTCGAGGGAAAAGAGTTTGGCTTCAAAACTAGGGCCTAATATTTGGATTGCAAGGAGCCTGGAGCTCCAGAGTTGGAAACCAACAGTTCAAATGAAAGTAGTTTGGTTCCAGGGTTGGAGTTCAAATTTTGAAACGAGAGGAGTGTAACCCCAGAGCTGAAGTTCCAAAGTTAAAGTGAAAAGAGCATAACTTGAAGCTAAAGCTTAGATCCAGAGCCAGAGTCCAACAGTCCGAATGAAAAGAGTTTCACTCCACAGAGTTGGAGCACAATAGTTCAGTTTGAATAAAAATAGTCAACTCCAGGGTAGGAGTCTAACATTCAGAAAGAGAGGAGTTTTCACTCTAACAACCAAAGCTCCACAGTTTGAGAGAAAAGAGCCCAATTCTAGAGTCTGAATTCAACAGTTGTTACAAAGAAAGGAGTTTGGTTCAGCAATTGGGGAGTCCACATTTCGAAATGAAGAGTGTAGCTCTAGAGCTGAAATTCCAAAGTTGAAGTGAAAAGAGCGTGACTTTGAAGCTAAAGCCTAGATCCGGAGCCGGAGTCCAACAGTCCGAACGAAAAGAGTTTCACTCCACAGAGTTGAAGCACAATAGTTTGAATAAAACTAGTTAGCTCCAGAGTAGGAATCTAACATTCAGAATGAGGAGTCTTCATTCGACAACCAAAGCTCCACAGTTTGAGGGAAAAGAGCCCAATTCCAGAGTCTGAATCCAACAGTCGTTACAAAGAAAGGAGTTTGGTTCAGTAGTTGAGAGTCCAAATTTCGAAATGAGAAGTGTAACTCTAGAGCTGAAGCTCCAAAGTCAGAGTGAAAAGAGTTTAGCTTTGAAATTGGAGCCTAATATTTGAAATATAAGGAGCCTGGCTCTGGAGCTGGAGTGCAACAGTTCAAATGAAATAAGTTTTTACTCTGGAGTTAGAGTACAGCAGTTCGAATGAAGAGTTGGCTCTAGGGTTTGCAGCATTTAGACTAAGCGCAGACTGAACTCTGGAACCAAAGCTCTACAGTTTTGAGTAAAAAGAGTCTTGCTTTTAAGCTAGAGCCTGATATCTGGAATGTAAGGAGCCTGGTTCTGGAGTCAAAGGGTAACACTTCAAATGAAAGGAGGAGTCTAAATTTCAAAATGAATGGAGTGTAGTTCAACAGTTCAAATGAAAAGAGTCAGGGTTTGAGCTGTAGTTTAATACCTGAAATGTAAAGAGGTCGGCTCTGGAGCTGGAGTACAACAGTTTAAATGAAAGGAGTATTACTCCGGAGTTGGAGAATAACAATTCGAATGAAAAGAGTAGGTTTGGGAGTTCGAGTCCAATATTCAGAATTTGAGCCAAAGCTCCACAGTTCGAGCAAAAAGATTCTGACTTTGAAGGTGGAGCTTAATATTTGGAATATAAAGCCAACAGTTCAAATGAAAGTAGTTTAGCTCAGGGGTTGGAGTCCAAAATGGGTAGCTTTGAAGTTGAAGCACAGCAGTGTTGAGACAAAAGAGTTTGGCTCTGGAGATGGAGAAACAACACTTTAAATGAAAGTAGCTTCGCTCCGGAGCTCTATACAGCATGATACCTGGTAGCAGTACCCAAAATGGAGTCCTGACCCTATGAAAATCCTCTCTACAGTGTATACATGTATTGGAGTGAGTTTCATTCATAATTGCAGCCATTCTCCTCAACTCGCATCAAACTTTAGTTTTCTGAAAAACCTTTCGAACAATCTTTCGCCTCTCGAGCTTAATATAAGTATCTGCTGGTAATGTAGCAACGGTTCAAAAAACAATCGACAAATGGAACACCACCAGCGCCGTCTGGTAAACCAGTTGCGAGCGTACGAAGCTCTCCGGTCTCGTTTTGTCTGGTCGCGTCGATCGTCGAGTACACCGATGCTTTTTACCTGTCGGTACACACGCAGCGTTCATCTTAATTATGTAGGTCTTTGGGTTAGGATTGGGCAGTCTTATTTAATAGAGTAGAAGGGGGACTTGGTAATTGGCACAATTTTCACGTGGCCGATTCCCGAAAGATTACCAGTTGATTTTTACGATTCTTTATAAACGTTAATGACCCTATAATATGTTTTTCGCGCTGCGCTGCTCGTTCTTGTAAATATATTTCAATATTATTGCGCGTATGTACTATATTACGCGCCCGCGCGCGTGTGTGTATGTGTTTGTGTGTACATAGTAATATTCTATACACCTACCTACCTATCTACCTACCAACGTGTACGGGGTATTATAAAAAATTAACAAGTGTATACGAAAATTCGGCTTCCCTCATTTTTTGTTTCCATATCCGGCGTGATGTAAATCGTACATACCTACCTACAAAGTTGATCATTTTTTGTATTAGTTTTTTTTTTCTTTGTAGTGTTTACGCGAGTTATTTTTGATTGATTTTTCTTTTTTCGTATTTTTTGCCTTTTTTCCCCCAATTATTTATATTTTATTATTGAGTGTTTTAATTGATTTCCTTTTTTTTTTTTTTTTAGTTGTTGTAGTTCTTGTTTGTTGGTTTTTTTCTCAATAGTTTTCGTTTTTCTATTTTTTTTTTCATTAAAATTTTTTTTTAGCTATATTTATATTTGTTTTTGGTTTTTTCTATCTTTATTTCGTTTCGTTTAACGTAAATTTAATAGAGTGATAAACGTAATTGTGCCATTTTCGGATCAATGCTCTCAGCTGATCTGTGTTTGTTTCTTTGTACGATTTCATCGGAGCAACGCCATCGCAACTGTAGCAAATATTCGCAACTTCGAGTTCAATATGACCGAGGCCTAATGGATAATATTTTTTGAACCGGTTGCTCACATCTACGTTGGAAAAATCACACGTTACCGTTTTCGCCGGTAAATATATTCTCAATTAAATCTATTTATATCGTTTATTTATATTGCTCCAGTTGGAAAATTATCGAATACGACGAGTTAAACTCGTGGCATTCTGATGAAATGCAAGTTATATACATCAAACTGGTTCCGTATTCAATTTTTAAACAAAATTTATTTAAATATATGTTGGATTAAATTTGAACCGAATAGTGATTTTGAAATTTTCAAATAATTCAGTCAGTTGCTGAGTTCTTCTGAAAGCTGCGAAGTTTGAACCTGAAGTCATTTTTATGAATTCCCCCCCCCCCCAAGTTGTGAATTTTGAGTAAACATGGCACAAGTAATAATTAAAATAATTTAAATCAAATTTTGAAAAAAAAACCATTTTCTCGTTTTCTTCTCTGAACATCTTCCATTTAAACGGTAATCGAATTAAAATCTTAAAAGAAGCTAAATTCATTCATTACAATTTTCAAATTCGCTTCAATCGTCGTATTATTTCCTTATCAGCATCGCTATCCTCATTAGCAGCGGTGAAAATCTCAGAAAGGGACATAATTTTGGTAAGAAAGTGTCGTCAATTGATGAGAAAGTTGGGACACAATGACAAATGTCGTAAAAGACATGGTTTCGATGAAAGAAAAATTCATTCGAATGGATCACGATATTTTATGTATTGGCTGATTTTCAAAAAGTCACAATTCAAACAAACTTGCATAAAATTCTAAACAACCCATCAGAAATTACTAAAATGAAAACAAAAAAATAGGCCACAAAACATCGACGACCAAAAAATATGAATAAGTATTTGGCAAAAGTCACAATAACTTCACAATTTGACTAGAAAATTCGCTAAAAAAATGTTGACCAAAAAAGTTATGAGTTTTTTGAATTGACAGGAAAATATGATGCAATAGGTATGACCAAAAGATCCACAAATTCAAGAAGTGAAAAAAATTGATGAAAAATTTGAGTAAAAAGTGACAAATATATTAATAAATTCTGTAAACATAGGGAAAGTCATCAATTAACAAAAGAAGTGTCCCAAAAAGTCATAAACTTTCAAGAAGTTGTGAAAAAATTAGGTGAAGAGTTTTAATGTTGCGTCAAATTTATAAATTATATAAATATGAAAAAAAAAAATCCCACGTCTATAAAAGAAAATTTATGAAAATGATATTACCATAAAAGTCAGTATAATGCAAAAAAAAAAATTATAAAAATATTAACAAGAATTTTTGTAGAAAACAACGAAAAAATTTCGGTAGTAAAAAAATGCCAAAGTCCTTAAATTGCTATAAATTTTTTGGAAACTTGACGACCAAAAAAAATTAGAGAAAAAGAAATTCAACAAAATCAGTAATACGACCAAAAATGTGACATACTGTTGGTTCTTTTGAAAGCTAGAAAATCCCCCCTCAAAGTCTTGAAAAATTGTGACTGTAGTTTAAAAGTCAAAATTTCAAACAAATTTCCTCAATAAAAGTTCCATCTTTTGTATATGAATAATAATTTGTTACAACGTTCCAACGAATATATGACTAAAAGGTAAATAATTTTCACGAAACAAATCCACCATTTTGACAAAAAAAAGTCAAAAATTCTAAAAAAAAAAAAAAAAAACTAAAAAAATGATACAATTCACAAAAAACTAAAAAAAAATCAGCATCCGATTTCAGTCCAAATTAAGGAGAAATATTTGACTAAAACAGCCATTGGAGCTTGGACAAAAAAAAGTCAACCAAAAGTCCATTTTTATAGCAACAAAAAAGTCATTACTTTAATTCTAAAAAAACTTCATAAAAGTAATACAAACTAGTATAGAAATTTAATGTCAAGTACCAAAGCATATACGACCAAGACAGCCATTAAATATACCTCTACCGAAAAAAGTCCATTAGTTTGACAAAAAAGAGCCATAAATTCATAAATTAAAAAAAAACCATCAACGTACAAATGACACAATTCAGATACAAATATAACGGAATACGTGACCAAAATATCCATTAGATAATCCTATCCTGAAAAGTCCCCTAGTTTGACACAAAGTCATAAATTGGAAAAAAAGTCCAGCATTGTAATCATACGATTCAGATCAAAAAATCCACCAAGATCAATTTATATGACAAAAAAAGTCATAAATTCTGAACCAAAAAAAAAAAAAGTCCAACATAGAAACAATATACAATTGCGATGAAAAATTAAGATACAAATTCAACGTCACGTGACACGGAATATGTGACTAAAACTTCCATCATGTATTTCCATCTCAAATAAATTAGTCCATTGGGTTGGCAAGCCATCGATTCTGGTCAAAGAAAGAAAAAAAATGTGCAATGCGGATATCATACGATTCAGATGAAAACTAGCGGCAGAAATTCAACGTGAAGCGACAAAAAATGTGCAACTAAATTAACAATTCAATATTTTCACGCAAAAAAGTACAATACATATTGATAAAAAAAGTCATGAATTCTGAACAGAAAAAAAAGTCCCATATCGAAATGACAAGGTACGATTTAGATGAAAGATTACAACACAAATCCAATGAGAAATGAAAAGTAATAAGTGAACAACACATTTTTGTCCAAAAAAGGCCACTAAATTAACTAAAAGGTAATAAATTCCAAACGAACAAAAGTCCACCATTTGAGCAATTTTCATTTCGATGAAAAGTCGACGTACAAATTCGATGTGAAAATGTCAAGAAATACACGACTAAAACCATACACATTAGATGCATCCGTGCGAAAAAAGTCCACAAGAAGTCCACTATTTTGATCAATTCTAGGGAAAAACTGCATTAAAATCACACAATCCACATGGAAAATTGATTCAAAGTGACATAAAGAAGTCAAAAAAGTCAATTTTGACCAAAAATCTGATTTTGACCCAAAAGTCCATTCTGATTTTTAAAAAGTCCGAAATGATCACAACGTGACATGAAGAAGTCCAATACAAGACTAAAACATACACATTACATGCAGCCGTGCAAAAAAAGTCCACAAAAAGTCCACTATTTTGATCAATTCTACGGAAAAAGCTGCATTAAAATCACACAATCCACATGGAAAATTGATTCAAAGTGACATAAAGTAGTCAAAAAAGTCAATTTTGACCAATAGTTTGCTTTTGGCCTAAAAAGTCCATTCTGATTTTTAAAAAGTCAAAAATTATTACAACGTGACACGAAGAAGTCCAATACAAGACTAAAACATACACATTACATGCATCCGTGCAAAAAAAGTCCACAAAAAGTCCACTATTTTGATCAATTTTAGGGAAAAAACTGCATTAAAATCACACAATCCACATGGAAAATGGATTCAAAGTGACATAAAGTAGTCAAAAAAGTCAGTTTTGACCAAAAGTCTGCTTTTGACCTAAAAGTCCATTCCGATTTTTAAAAAGTCAGAAATTATCACAAAGTGACACGAGGAAGTCCAAAGTAAATTTTTGATTTAGAAAAAACATAAATTAATATAAACTGACATAAAGTGTCTCGATAAGTCAACTTTCGATCAAAAAAGTCAGTAATCAATATAAAGTGACACGGTGCAGTCCAAAAGTCCATTTTGACAAAAATTGACTTTAGACCAAAAAAGTCCATTTTTGCTAAAGTCAGAAATCTATACAAAATGACAATAGATAGTCCAAAAAGTCAACTTCGTCAAAAGTCAATTTCTGACCAAAATTAAATTTTTTGACAAAAAAGTCCATCGTGACTAAAAAGTTTATTTTGATCAAAAAAAAAAAATTGGGAGATTCGAAACCACTTGCAATTTCAACGAGAGTCATAAGTCACGTCGAATAAGTCATACTGCTTCAACGCTGGCAAAAGTGAGTACTTTGACAAAAAGGTCATAAATTTGACAACATGTTAGTTTTCAATCTCGATAACCAGAGTCACCATAAAACTCATCGTTCCATACACGAAAGATCCTGCATTATATACGACGATACGAATCGGGGGTCTAGGTAGTAAACTGCGGAGGCCACGAGGGCGGGAGGAGGGGAGGGGAGGGGGGAATGATAACTTGAAAAAGTACACTCGACGTTTCTCAACAGAGACCGTACGTTACGTAGTATCTGCGTGCCACGTATATTTAAGGTATTATCATACGCATACGTATAATTCGTGTATACCATTCGATCGTAAATCACACTGACGGATCGATCGATCGCGATCGATCGATCAATCGATCCAAAACGACGTACCTCTCAACCAATACCAACTACTGGTTTATCGGCGGCTCATACTCGACCGATCGACCAGCCGACCGACCGACCGACGGTGCTATAAAGATGCCAAACAAACGCGCAACAGCCAAACCAATTCGATCCTCATCGACAGGCAGCACTCACACAGGCGCACGTATTTATGCGAAAAACACCGCTTACACGAACGAAAGAAGTGAAATCGCGTACTAAAGAATAGGCCCGTGAAATTTAGCACGAAATAAATTAGCATATTTAGTCGAAACGACGACGCGATCATGTTGTTAGGAAGAGAACGAAGAGCAGCAGGTGAAGGTGGAGGTGGAGCTGGAGCTGGAGATCGGAGCGACGTGGCGGTGATCTTAGCCATATCGAGAAATTGATCGAGTTGTCGATAAAGTACATACACCGGTAAGGTATACCCTTTACCTACCTTTGTAGGTACATTACAAATGGTCGTAAAATAAATTTTTTTTTTTTTTTTCAATTCTCGTAAAAATTGGGAATTTTTTTTTTCTGATATTTTTACGCTTTATAAAAAAAAAAAAAAGACTCAGTGCCCAGTAATTCACGTCGATGTTGTCGCCATCTTCTACATCAAAGCAGCTAGTATTAGGATAGAATTTTTTTTTTTTTTTTTTTGTATTCGATTGGGGCAACGTACTCGTACTGTGCTGGTTTTGACGAAATTCGAATCGTTAATTTCTCAATATTTGGGCGTGGTATTTCTTCTTTTTCTTCTCTCTCTCTCTCTCTCTCTCTCTCTCTCTCTCTGGCTATCCTGCTTGCTTGCTCTTTTCATATTCAACTACTACAACAACTGCAACGTACGAATGATCCGAAATCTATTTATAGATGTTTTAATATAATTTTATACCTAATAAATTAAACACATAGGTACTGGATTATTGGCGTACCTACCTACCTACCCAGTACCCCAATACAGATGCACACACACACACACGTATATATATAGGTTTATAAGCTGGTATATATGTGTATATTACGATTAGGTGGGTACCGTTATTATACATGCGACTCGTTCCATCATTAGTTAGTTGGTCGTTAAAAAAAAATTATATAAATTATAGCGTTTATAGTTAGTATAGCATCTACCTACTACAACACGAACACACGCACACACACACACCAGACGAGACTCACAGGTATCTATCTAACGCTCTAATCTACGTGTAAGTACCGTAGTATACGTAGACATAGTAGAATACCTTACCCAGTACCAACGACACGAACCACCAATCAGATAACAGCAGATACGAGCGAGAGTAAGTAATTCGCAACGTTTTCTAAATCGATTTTTATCAACACCGCAATTAATTCCAGATTTTAAAATTATATTGTGCAAAAAATGACAGCAATCGCACCAGAAGCGGATAGGTTCATTATATGTATTTTTATTATTCGTGTATCTCCGCACGTCGCGTCGCGTCGCGTCGTGATGCAGACCTGCCTATACTGGTATTTATGCCAATGGAAATTTTTTTTTACGCCCCAAAATTCAACGTATCCTAAAATAGATACGTACTTTGCAGAATTTTAATAGACCCATTTCCCCGAACGAAGCGAATTTTTTTTGGCAATGCCAAGAAAAACTATAACCCGCATGCGTATGCATATAACTGTAGAAAAACTATGTTTAATCAATCAGAATCATTGGGAGAAAAAAAAGCATCGATTTTTCAGCTTGACTTTCACGATAAATTAAGATCACAAGAATTGATACGATGCTTCTTTCCTAATCAGCATTGAGGATAGGAAGGTTTAAAAGGGGGATGGGGATAAAAAGTCAAAACCCTCGAAAGGCACAACTAGGGCGCTGACCGACTGTGCGTACCAAATTTCAACTTCTCAACCCAACTTGGAGGGGAAATACGCGAGGAACATATTCAAAACATAAGGAAAACTCTGACCAAAAAAACACATTCCGAGGCTATGTGGGGGGTGGGGGAAGTGTCAACAAAAATGTGCTCTTGTAGGAAGGCGGGGGGGGGGGGGTGGTGGTGCAATGGAGCTGAGAAGTCGGGACCCCCAAACAGGACATCTAGGGTCTCTACTACATGTACATACCTAATTTCAAGCTGCTGGCTCTATTTGGAGGCGAGTTATGCAAGAAACAAACTCAAAAAATCAGAAAAATCAGAAAACCTAACCAAAAACCAAATTTTTGAGGCCGTGAAGGGGTGAAATGGAGCTGAAAAGTCGAAACTCCCAAAAGGCACATTTACGGCCTGTACTAAATGTACATACCTAATTTCAAGTTGCTGGATCTATTTGGAGGAGAGTTACGCGAGGAACAAACTCAAAAAATTCAAAAAATGAGAAAACTTGAGCAAAAAACCACATTTCCGAGGCCTTTGAGGAGTGAAATGGAGCTGAAAAGCCGGAACCACCAAAAAGCACATCTAGGGTCCTTACTAAATGTACATACTAAATTTCAGCTTCCTGGATCTATTTGCAGGAGAGTTATGTGAGGAACAAACTCGAAAAGCTCAAAAAATGAGAAAACCTGACCAAAAACCACATTTCCGAGGCCTTGGGGGAGTGAAATGGAGGTGAAAAGTCGGAACCACCAAAAAGCACATCTAGAGTCTCTACTAAATGTACATACCTAATTTCAAGCTGCTGGCTCTATTTGGAGGAGAGTTACGCGAGGAACAAACTCAAAAAATTCAAAAAATGAGAAAACTTGAGCAAAAAACCACACTTTTGGGACTGTGAGTGGGTGCAACAGAGCTAAAAAGTCGGAACCACCAAAAAGCACAACTAGAGTCCCTACTACATGTACATACTAAATTTCAGCTTCCTGGATCTATTTGCAGGAAAGTTATGTGAGAAAGAAACCAAAAAAGCTCAAAAAATAAGAAAAGCTGACATAAAAACCACATTTCCGGGGCTATGAGGGGGTGCAGTGGAGCTGAAAAGTCGGAACAACCAAAAAACACATCTAGGCTCACTATTGAATGTACATAACAAATTTAAACTCCCTAGCTCATTTTGGTAGAGAGATAAAGGGAGGAATATTCCCTTTTAAGGATCAAAAAAGTGGAGAAACCCTCATATCTCCCCTCCTAATTGACCTAGGAGGTTGATTTTTGGATATGTTAT
>FIZR01025310.1:0-19341 GCA_900060175.1 Ferrisia virgata | reverse complement strand
TTAACTCAGAGATGTTTTTCCTCGAGTTTTTCTCAGGTAACACCGCGAAGTTACTTTCAGATTCTACACAGATGATATTTTTAATTTCATCTTGAATCTCTGAAAGCTTTTGACAAAGTTGCAGTAAGGAAGATGAAGATGTGGACATTGGAATTAGAAAGGATTTGTCATAAAGATCTTTACTCTGCTGCCTAAATTGTTGAAGATCAGACACCCTTTGTTTGGAAGAATTTTCGGTTGGTTCTGGCTCATCTGTTGATGGAATGACTACATTTGCTCCATCGACAGATACACCATCCACATCCAGAGATTCCTCTTCTAGCACATCTGGTAATGGAGCACTTGTAGTTGTTCCATCAGCAGATGTACCAGAATCAGACTAAAATTCAACTTCAAACAAAGAATATCTATCATCAACAGTTAGAAACGGACTATTGAAATAGTGTGCTGGCAAACAGCTTTGGAAAGAACAATTGGGGAAGAATAAAAAGACCACATACATGTGTTTACACGGAAAAAAATCATCACAAGTGCATTTAGGAACATCAAAATCGACAAAATAGTGCTGAGTTGGAGAGGTTTCGCTCTTCACTAAACAAATCTTCTTTGAAATTTTGTTGACAATTTTTTTATCTCCTGCTCGAAATCGCCAACGGATGGCATTGTACTTTAACAACTACGACATTTTTCTTTCGAAAAATTAATAATTATTGATTTGCCGGAATCGCAATAGAATTTAATGATAACAGAAGATCGGACTTGGAAAAATTTCAGATGGGAAAAAATTATGAATCGTTTCCGAATCGTTCGCGCGACTGGGTATCGAAGTGGGGTCCGAATAGCAAATCCCCACACAAACACTCTTATCTTTATTCACTTCTGAGAGTACAATAGGGTGGTGGGAATTGATAACAAACATGAAACCTAAGGCTCCGAAGGTCACACAACACGATGGAACAGTTGGTTTTGTGATTGAAACAGTTTGGTATTTTGGAGATCTGGCCAGCTAAAATTTCTCTCAGGCCATTGTGTGCGGGAGAAGGGGGAGGTGAGCTGCAATGTGGAGAATTAAAATTTGTTGAAATTCGAGTATAATATGTATTTTGTGGATATTTTGCGAAACAATGGCCGAGGGAGTGATCTGAGCGAGATGTTGTATACAAGTCGAAGTATTACTTCCACTTCCAGGTACAAATTTTATTTGAAGAATTTTTCGATAGAGGTCGCTGGCGCAGAGATAGGAGAGTTCTTCTGAAAGACGAATGTGCACACGAGATAAGATTGATTCCTTTTACATCGTACAGAGTATAGGAATCAATCGTAAAATTGCCCCCCAAGATGCAAGTGGCACGAAAGGCCTTTTTTTGGTCGTTCGGATCTTGGTACATATGTCTTCATCACGAGTACAAATACTGTAAAAGTAAAAGTAAACGTGATCGAACGACGAGGTGGTACGCAATTTAGGCAACACTTTTATTTTTGCTGTTAATGTGCCGCTTTAACAAAAATGAAAAACTCGTTACCGTTGATGAATGAATATCCTGAAATACAAAACGAATTGTATGAATTAAATGCGCGCACGTATTACAATCGTGGGCGATCCGATGTCATAGTTTTTTCCATTAATTAATCGGCGTCCATCGTGCGTATTACGGTCGACAATGCCAACTACAGTAGTAGTAGTATTGATCGCGAAAGTCGTGCTAATTTTTTTTAATTTACGTTTAACATAGGTAAACAGGTATAGCTTATCGGTGCTTTTATTTTCAAAATTTATTTAAAAAAAAAAAAAAAAAAAAAAAGCTCGGATGCTAATTGTCGTGTTCTGGACCACCACCGCATACTGAACAGCTATATATACATAATAAGCGGAAGTGCTCTTATATGACTCTACGTATTCTGTGTATATGTATGAATAAGCCTACGTTTGAACGTGCCATACCATTTGCTTAATCGTAAATCCTATATAAATGAAGTAAATGCGTGGCGAGTAGATATTTGCCGCTGTACCGCATGCGAAGAGAACCAGAGAACGCGATATGTTCGAAAAAAAAAAAAGAAAAAGGAAGTACCAGGTTAAAGATTAACTCAAACCGAGTCATAAAGTCTAACTGTAATTATCAAGTAATTACCTTCAATTGAAAATATAGTACGTGTTTGAATTTGTAACGAAAATCCAAACTGGTCTGAGGAAATGCCCTTTACCTACCTAGAATATTGCATTATGATGAGAATCAACTTACGATCCCCTTATGAGTATTTACTGGAGTCTGTCTCCATTAGGCCTACTGCTGGAGTCGTCGGTTCAATAGGTATAAGGCCTATTACGTAAATTACTCAACGTGGAAGAAATTCGGGTAATTTTTACTCGCTTAGAGTGTAACGCAATATAAAGGAAAACTAAATGCTTTCGTCAATTAAATGAAGCGAATAATTGTGGTGATTCATGTATCGTATAGGCCTATACTTGTATCTGTTTGGTGTTCATTTGCAGTTCGATAATTGGGAAATGAACTGTTGCGTCAGTTTTACAATGTAGAAAAACAAAGCATCGTTCCATTCGCTCTGCGGGTTTTTTTTTTTTTTTTTCTTCTTCAGTGGTAGGGGATTAGAGGTACAGGTTGAAGTGAACAGTGGAAACCATCAAAAGGCACATCTAGGACTCCTACTAAATGTATATGGAAAATTTTCACCCTCTAACTCACATTGAAGGGAAGATATGTGGTCCACAATGTAAATGAATTGGTTGAACTGCTTAATATATTTTATTGTTATTTTTATTGTTTAATTATTCATTAAATTTTTTATTTTTATTCATTTTTTAATTTATTTTCTCTATTTTTCTATTTTTTTATTATTATTTTTTTTATATATGTACTTTAATTTTTTTATAGTATTTTATTCACTTTTTTTTTCATTATGTATTTATTTATTTATTTTTTTATTATTTGTAGTTTATCTTTTACTCTGCTTGATACTGACCAAAATCGCTCCAATTCGGTCCATCGGCTTAGTTTGGCGGCTGATTAGATATATATGACTTGGGATGACCTTGGGTCAAAATTCAGTTCTCCCCATTTTAAGCGAAGGGCTGCTGAGGGGCCAAAAATACAAAAATTCTTCCTTTTTGAATCAATTGATAGAGAATTCAAAGTTCCAAAACATATCCAAAAATCAACCTATTAGATCAATTAGGAGGGGAGATGTGAGGGTTTTTCCCCTTTTTAAACTTTGAAAAGGACTGCTCCTCCCCCATCTGACCACCAAAATGAACTAGGAAGTTGAGATTTGGTATGTACATTTAGTTGAGGCACTAAATCTACCTTTTGGTGGTGCCGACTTTTCACCCCCCCCCCGCCTGAACCCCCTCACAGCCCCAAGAATGTGGTTTTTTGGCCAGGTTTTCTCATTTTTTTCATTTTTCTCATTTTTTGAGTTTGTTATCTTCGCATAACTCTCCTCCACATAGAGTTGGGATGCTGAAATTTGGTATGTACATTTAGTAGGGAACCTAGATGTATCTTTTGGGGGTCTCGACTCTTCGACCCCATTACACCCCTTCAGAGTCCTAAATATGGTTTTTTTTTATCGGTTTTTCATATTTTTTGTGTTTGTTCCTTGCATAACTCACTTCCAAATAGAGCTAGTAACTTTAAATAAGGCATGTCCATTTAGTCGGAAACCTAGATATACATTTTGGAGGTCTCGCCTTTCAGCTCTGTTGCACCCCCTCACAGTCCCAAAAAAGCGGATTTCTAGTCGTTTTTTCTCATTTTTTGAGAATTGTTCTACGTGTTTCTTAAAAACTAAAATCATTTACTCTGCTTGATACAGATCAAGATAGCTCCAATTCGGTTAATCGGCTCAGTTTGGTGGCGGATTCGATATGTTTCAGTGAGAACGACCATGGGTCAAAAAACAGTTGCTCCATGATTTAGAGGAAGGAATGCTGAGGGGTCAAATACATGAAAATGTTCGTTTTCGAGCCAATCGATAGAGAATCCGAAGTTGCATAACATAACCAAAACTCAATTAGGAAAGGAGATATGGCTGAGATAATTTGGCATAACTCAGCCAATTGACTGAGATAATTTGGCATAACTCAGCCAATTGACTGAGATAATTTGGCATAACTCAGCCAATTGACTGAGATAATTTGGCATAACTCAGCCAATTGACTGAGATAATTCAAAATAACTCAGCCAATTGGCTGACATAATTTAGAATAACTAAGCCAATTGGCTGAAATAATTTAGAATAACTCAGTCAATTGGCTGAGACAATTTGGAATAACTAAGCCAATTGGCTGAGACAATTTGGAATAACTAAGCCAATTGGCTGACATAATTCCGAATAACTCAGCCAATTGGCTGACATAATTCAGAATAACTCAGCCAATTGGCTGACATAATTTGGAATAACTCAGCCAATTGGCTGACATAATTTAGAATAACTAAGCCAATTGGCTGAAATAATTTAGTATAACTCAGCCAATTGGCTGAGACAATTTGGAATAACTAAGCCAATTGGCTGAGATAATTCAGAATGACTAAGCCAATTGGCTGAGATAATTCAAAATAACTCAGCCAATTGGCTGACATAATTTAGAATAACGCAGCCAATTGGCTAACATAATTTGGAATATCTCTGCCTGCTGACGATATTTTGAGATCGTGAGATCATTTTCCGTGATCTCGATTTGTTTTACATAACGCATGTTACTAAATAGGAAGCTTGTCAAACAAATTGTTCGTGTGGATATCCCATGAGGATGAAAAATAAAATTGAAGGAAACAGATTTTTTTATTCAACTAGGTATTTATTGTCGATTTCCTTTTTGTCACATAGATAGATTTCTCAGCATTAGAATTTATCAAAAGATCAAAAAGTGTGTCGCATTCGTCATTAGGCGTGGTTTCTGATTGATTCAACATAAACTGAGTAAGATGTATTACAGCTTGAGCTAGCTCCTTTATACTCCATCTTCTATCGATTAAAACCCGGCTAACGGTATCGAGCTGTGAAAGTCACATGTAATCAGTATTTAATCCAAAATGAAGATAATCAATTATGATTTAATCATTACTTATATGCATTAAATACCTACCTTGAGTAATTTACGATGATTACAAGTATAATAGACCAATTGAGATGTACCAACAATACTTGCTGCCAACCACTGAACTAATAATTTCAACTGTGGATCGCCAAGATTACTAGAGCCACAGCCCCAGTTACCAGTTATCACAGTGGTTGTTTCTGTGTCGTCAACTTTCATGCCATCATCATCTTCCTCGACCGAATTCAAACGAGTGGAAAGTTTATTCTTATGCTTGGCTAATTCCAAACTCAAACTACGAACTGCCATTTTGATCTTTTTAACCGTTTTGCCATTTAGCTCGAGTTCGTTCAAGGTTTCATCTCCATCGCCTCCTTCGGTCAATGGTACACCCACAAAGGATTCGCTCAAAGTACGCTTCAACAAGCTGCCTGCGAATCGCATCACACTATTGTGGCGAATCTTTTGTTGCTGTACACTGGTCCCAGTGAGACAAGGTTTCTCATCAGATTCATCCAGCCAACGTGTTAGTTGTTCATATACTTCTTCGATATCTGTACGATGAATTCATTAATTAGAATGGAAATCAATCGATAGCGTATGCCTAGAGAGAAGTTTTAGCCACCTGAATCTGTGCTAAAGCTGTATTTTGAAGAATCTCCTTCAATTTTGTCAAAAGTTTGATTCAATGATGAAAGATTTTGGCCGTTCAAACTGTTACGTTGATTTGGTTGTAGGTTTTGATTGTCTCGTTGATCGAATGAATCTTCTTCTAGCATGAAACCGCGAGATCCTCCTCGTTTCATTCTAGAAACAAATGGAAGTTGTTTGGTTAATAAAGATGCTGGGCTTTTAGGAGTAGTCAGAGGTGTATAATTAGAAGTAACCTGATATTTGGATCAGCTATGCTGGATCCAGTCACACTGATGTCAACAGCATAACTGGAATCTGTACTGGATGATGATTGAGCTCTGCATAGTGCTTCTCGTAATCGTTCTGCAAAAGAATTCCTATTCTCTGGAGTATCCAATTGACAGCTGTATCTTCTGGCCATCTCTTCTTCATCTATAAAATTAGGTATTGAAGATTAGAATCCGTTTGTAGCAAATTACTGTGAATGATTTAGATGAATGAGTTACCTGAGGCACATTCATACTCTGGAACACTGGCTCTAGCGCTGTAATATTCTTCGGAAGATGAATCTTCTTGCGAGCCACTACAAGAAGAGTATTCACTGTTATGTTGTATCCTGGAAACTGGCAAATGTTCTCCAGACGAACCTAATACTATGAATTTATTCTTCTTAAAATAACATAAAGGTTTAGGCCGTTCTTTTTTTCTCGTCTGGTAGAATATCATAAGATCAATACTTCAATTAGAATAATTACTTTGTAAGATGTTAGGTAGATCTAAGAACTCACTTGTGCATTAATCGAAGTGGTGGGATTTTCAGTCGGTGTCATACAAATGGATTCTCCAATTGGTGAAAGACGTTTACCAATAGGTTGATGAAGATTAGAATGACGTGGTAGAATATGTTCCCGTTTTAATTTAAAGCCTAACGCTGCTTTATTTAATTCTCTTAAAACGTTATCTTCTTCGTATTGACTTAATGGAAGACGTGTATAATTTTCAGCATCCATGCAACAAACGTTGCACTGAAAAGACAAAAGTGATTTTGAATTTTCCAAGTTCTATGGTATCGTACTCGTATACTTCTAATTATCTACTCGATCTCGTCGTATTATCTACACGACTTACCCGGACAACCTTATGGAAAGGCTCGAATTCTCCTTTAACTCTTAAATTATTTATTCTGCTCACTTTGAATAAATTTTCAATCAGTAAAATTTCATTATCCTCTAATGCTTCTACACACAATAAAGTGACTAGTAACTCTGGACAGGTTATAAATTGAACGCATTCCTAAAGTAAGCATTGTTACATCTAAGTTAGTACGTTGAAATTGAAATTGATCGCGTTAAAGAATAATAAGCAGTATAAATAATTCAGCATTTACTCACTGTCGATGTCCCATCGCCCAACACCCGGCCTCCGGGTTTCTTACTAGAAAAACACACGTTAACTGAGTTGGAAAATTCGGCGTTTTCCATTCGATTATCGTGTTTTATTATCAAAGGACATAATGGTATCTCGCATTCTAGCCAGTCTTCAATTGTTAACCAGTCTGAGCCTTTCATTACCTACAGAAAGTAAAGACCAACATGTGAGAATATTTTGCTCATCGGGGATAATTATGAAATCAGCATATTGGTTTGCTATTGAGTATTGAGCTGATGGCAGAAAAGTTCGCTCAATGAATGAAGAATATCTGTTTGACATTAGAACATAAATATTTTGTCTATTTTTCTATCTGAAGCAGTTAAGAGTGAAATTTCCAACGAACGCCCTTAAGCATACCCTCCTAGGTGCATTTTATGAAACATTTTTTGGCTTTGAAAAAAAAATTACTCTCCAACGTTGCAATGTTGCCAATAATGAAATCCAGTTGAATAATAAATCTAAAAAAGAACATCACTGTTGAAATGCGATGTTGCCAATAATCTATTTTGAATAACAAATGTTGCTTTTATAATTTTCTATAGAAAAGTTAATTTGAGTATTTATGGAATCGAGAGTAAATAAATATTTTTATATTCCATTATGAAGCTTCTTAGAATTTTTGAAAAGTGTGCTCACTGCACAGGTTTGCTAATTTCATGTAAAATTATTGTGAATTGGAGAAAAATATTAAGGCTAACGTAGTTGAAAATATTCGTTGAATTCTTGAACTTGAATTTTATTCATATGAATAGAAAAACGATACTATGAGAATTAAGAAGTATAATTTGAAAAAATTTGGAAAGATAAAAATTCCAAGTATTGTGATGAAAATTATACAATTTTCGTTCGAATTGACTGTAAAAATTTGTTTTAAATATTTAAGATTTTTGAAAAAGTTGAAAAAGTATCATATGAACAATTAAAATTAAATGTTCCACTTCTTCTTAAAATTTTATTAAATTTTTGAAAAATTACCTAAAATCATGAAAATAGCTTTTAAAAACTTCCTAAATAGATGCAAGTGTAAAAGTTGTGAAAATGAATTGAAAATCATTGAAAAATGCGAGACGAAAAAATTAAAAAAAATTTTAAAAGAAGAAAAAAGTTGAAAAAATTGCAGTAATAAGTTTAATAAAATTATGAATAAGTTAAAAAACTGTTGAAAATCGTTTAAACATCTAATTATTCATTACAAAAATTTTTAAATTTTCACAAAAAGTTATCCATTTCATTTTATATTGATTTTTTGATATTTTGTTGCACTTATTTCGATAAATTTTTCGAAATATTATTTATAACATTTTTTTAAACCTAATTTTCTATGCTCCACTCGGGGGGAGGGGGGGGGTACAAAACCCGTTTTAGGATCCTAAAAGACCATAACGACCTTTCTGGCCACGTCAGATGTGTATTTTCCCCCCTCAAACTAAAAATCATTTGCTCAGTTCAATATTGACCAATATCAATCAAATTTGAGAAATAGGTTTCGATTGCCGGGGGATTTGATATTCAGGAGCTGGGATGGCCTCGGATCAAAATTCAATCGTGCCCAAATTTAGGGAGGGGTTGCTGAGGGGCCAAAATCATATATATTGTACCTTTTTAGGTCAATCGATAGGCAATCCAAAGCCGTACAAAATATCTACAAATCAGCCTCTTAGGTCAATTGAGGAGGAAGATATTACGGTTCCCCTTTTTGATCTTGGGGGTTTCGATTTTTCAGACCTATTTCGCCCCCTCACAGTCTCGAAAATGTAGTTCTTTGAGTCGGTTTTCTTATATTTTTAGTTTGTTCTTGAAATTTGGTAAGTAGAATTAGCAAATAGGATAGGTCCTAGATGTGTCTTTTTATAGTGCCAACATTTCAGGCGTTTTGCACCCACCCCCCCTCGCTTCTCAATGCTTTTTAACCTAATTTTCCATGTCATATTATCGATGAAAACCTGGCTATTACAGTCCATCGACCAACGGATGATAAGGGGAGGGGGAGATATCAACAAAATTCGTTTTGGGGTCCTAGAACACCATTAAAATTTTTATTTTTTTTCGAACGTTAAAATCATTTAATCCGCTCGAAACCGACCAAAATCGCTGCCATTCGGTTAATTGGCTCTGTTTGGCGGTGGATTAGATGTACCTGAGTGGGGATGACCTTGGGTCAAAATTAAGTTTTTCCCTATTTTTAGTGAGGGGTGTTGAGGGGACAAACGCATAATAATTGTTCCTTATTAAACTAATTGATGGAGAATCAAATGTTGTACAGCATATTCGAAAATCAACCTCCTCAGTCAATTAGGAGGGGAGATATGAGAGTTTCTCTGCTTGTTGACCCTGAAAAAGAACTGTTCCTCCCCTATCTCCCCACCAAATTGAGCTAGGAAGTTGAAATTTGGTATGAACATTCAATTGAGACCCTAGATATGCCTTTTAGGAGTTCCAACTTTTTAGATCCATTACACCCCTTCACACCACCTAATATGTGGTTTTTTGATCGTTTTTTCCCTTCCCTACAAATTGAGCTAGGAACTTGAAATTAGGTATGTACATTTAGTGGGGGGTTTAGATGTGCCTTTCGGAAGTCTCGACTTTTCAGCCCTATTTGGTCCCTTCCCAGCCTCTATAACGTGGGTTTTTGGTCGTTTTTTCTCAATTTTTGAGTTTGTTCCTCGCACAACTCCTCTCCAAATTGAGCTAGGAACTTGAAATTAGGTATATATATTTAGTAGGGTCTCTAGATGTTCCTTTTGGGGGTTTCGAATTTTAAGCTCCTCTGAACCCTTCCTACCCGCAATGTTGATTAGGAAAAATGTTTTTTTTTCAATTTTCGATGTTTTTTTTTTTTCAATGCACATCATTATAATGTCACCCTTTTTTTTTCAAACCTTAAAACATTTTAACGTTGCTTTTCACAAGTACTGTAATTTAAACGACTTTTTTTTTTAAATTTTGTACGCAATTTCTTCGACATTAATGGAGAACATTCCAGCAAGTTTTTATTGCATTTTTTAATAATTTTTTTTTTTGTCAATTTTCCATGATTTTCCAAATTTTATCAAAGAATAGGCCAAATCATTGGTAAAATTTCTGTTTGTCCAATGTCTTGTAAGAATTTTGACACCCTCCAAAACTTTTAACGTGAAAAAAACTTGAGTTGGCAACACTGAATAAATCAAGACGAAAATATTATCAACCTATATTTTTTCAAAACTAATGTGCAAAAAGGAAATCCGTAATTAATTAATTTTGCAATGAGGAGCGAATTAAAAACACATAACAATGAGGTATTAACCTCTGAAAGCCAAGCTTGTGGTAAATCTTGAAAATAATCGTTACCTGCCTTGTTAGCTTAATTTGATCTGTATCATTATCAATTTCATGTTGCAGATCAAAATAATGAAATAAACTTCGTAACTTGGATTTCTGGAAGTTCCTATCGAAACAAACGTACAAAACATAATATTATGGAGATCAATCGATGATCATCTACTGTAGTGCAAGTTGGGTAAGTGTTGAATAAAACAATTATGCTGATAATTACTTACTCGTTTAAATGGCGAAAAAAATGCGAAAAATTAAAGTCTTGTAGTGTCGGATGCGTTTTATGGGTACGTTTTGGAAATGTCGATAAAAACGCGTGAGCAATTAATGAGCATGCGAAGTTGTGTTTCACTTCAATTGTACTAACTGCTCGAAATATTATCAACAATTAGTCGTAGCATTGTACGTAATAAATGGTACAAAGCGGAGTAGAAATAATTATCGATCTGGCAACTTACTTTCTTGTTGTAAACTAAATCTTAGGCCTTGCACAGGTTTGAGTTCTTTTAATCGTAGAGCTGAACTGACTACAACGGGCAGTGTTTTTGTAAAAAAGTGATCCCTTTCGGAATCGGTTAGATCAACGGTTACGAACGTTTTTAAACCTTTCAAAACTTCGAGATCTAGTCCATCCGGCTCGTCTGGATCTAAACCTACGCTGTAAATCGGACGATTAATTATTTCGCTGAAGGATAAGAATTATAATATTACCTACGTGTGTATCACCGAGTACGTTATATCGTATTCGTCGTAGAATTCACGTTGGTAATGTTTTTTTTTTTTTTTTTTTTATTTCAACTCACTTGCACATGGTATGGATAGTTTGCATTCCTGAGATTAGCTGGTCGGCATTTTGTGCAATTGCCAATTTTTCTATATGGGTTTGTAAAGTAGCCCACCACGGCATATCGCATGGAAGCATTACCAAAGCCATTTTGAGCATGCATTGACCACCGCCGTGCCACGTTTAAACTATATTGTACCTAGTCGTACTACAACAACAACACTACGTATCTTCGGCCGTTGTTGTTTTCAGTCTAGTGTTGGTACAATCGCAGATTCTAACTGTACGATGCATCTAGAAAACAAAACGTAAAAATCCAACAACGATGCGTTAGCGTTAAAATTAGCCAAACAACAAAACAACATTTTCAAAAAATAATAAAACTTTACTACTCGTACGAAAGGCTGTTTTTACCAATGCACACGATGTTATTCTTTCTAGAAACAGCGTTGTAAACAATTGAATACGATTTGAAGACCGCGAAAACCAAGACCCGTTGAGCGAATGAACCGTATTCTCAAAAATATATCCCTCTCGGTTGGTTCCTTTATAACTCTAGAGCATCGGTAGTGTACCGGTATACGAACGTTTATTTAAAAATATTGATCCGCGGTTCCGCTGAGCGTGCTCATTTGGTTCCTGCTTACGTTTTTTTTTTTTTTTTACACTTTTTTTTTTTTTTTTTGATCCTCCTCTTTCCTCCGGTTGTATATAGTTGCGTAGCTTTGACAAAGCCATAAAATAGTAGCTTATCACTTGTGCAAGTATACTAAGTTTTAGGTTTAGGTTTTTTTTTTTTTTTTTTATTTCACAAAGCTTTCGCACGAACGAATTTTAAATTTATGTTAGCCCCTGTTTTTTATTAGTTTAGTTTTTGTTTGCTCTGCGATGTATACAGTTGATACAATTGATGTTATGGGGGAATTTTCATTTTTGTAAAAAGCTCAACGATACCGAAGTACCTTTCCACTTGTAATATATTGTACATTACTATTATAATTTTCCACCTCGATTCATTTTCATTACTTTATATGGCACTCGAATTGAATTATATTTGTATTTACTTAGCGTTGGTATCGAATCTTTCGTCTATACCTGACTACCTACCCTCATTTGTATGCGTAGGCGTACCTAATTGGGTATATTTTTATTATTTTTTTATTTTTGTTTTATCAATCACACGTAGTATATGATATAGGTATAAAATTGCTTACCATGTAATCTAATCAATTACACATCTGATTCGAGTGTAAGCTTATAGTTATTTTCAACATCATCGTCATAACTGTCAACTGCTGCAGGAAAAAAAATAAGAGGACTATATGCGAAATGATAATGAAACGTTTAAAAACCGAACATTTGATTTGAAATGTACGTTATAATAATATTATGCGTATTTTAAAATCTCACTATAAAAAACTTTCGATTTCAATTATGTAAGTAGATAATTAAAGCTCCAATGTCTCAAAGTGTGATATGCTAATTTTTTTTTTTTTTTCATCTACTAGTACATGGTATTAATATACAACTAAGCAGATAGTGATAATAATAATAAAAAAAAATTATGAAAATTGTATACTAATTGTAAACAGTATAAACGTAGTATTACGCGAAATGATACTGTTAAATTGGTTTTAAAATATTGCGTTCGTGATATATAAGTAGTACAGTATATAAAACGTTTCATTTTCTGGCACATAATGAAAGTGTATCTTCGTTTAAAATAGCAACAAGAATTGACTTCACCACTCGCCCTCTCTTTCCTCTACTAAAAAATCTTACACGACGGTGGCATATCACGAAACACTTGTGTACGTATTTCGTCGTTTTTATTATATTTTATTTCGCATTACCTTCGTAACTTTGTTCTTTATTATATCTCAACTCGAGCAAAGTTGAACGAAAGACGGGTTAAAAATCGCGAAACAATGAACTATTGTACTTTGTTTGCAAAGTTCTTCTTCCTATTATCATTACCCCCCCTTTTTTTTTATGTCGCTTACAAGTTACAAGACGAAGTTTAGTTATTGTTTTTTTTTCTCTTTA
Source organism: Ferrisia virgata (assembly GCA_900060175.1). Lineage (NCBI taxonomy): Eukaryota > Metazoa > Arthropoda > Insecta > Hemiptera > Pseudococcidae > Ferrisia > Ferrisia virgata. The sequence goes on along the minus strand of FIZR01025310.1, from coordinate 6,070 downwards.
AATTGTTATAATTTTATTTTTTCATAGTCTCGAATTAACGGCTGACTCATTTTAATGAAATTTTTCGTAGTTTTTATTTCGCTATTAATTGACAGTTGATTGCGATAGTAATTATGATCTACGTAAACGATCATTTTACTGTAATTTTATTGTGATCGTTGTCAATACTAGAATGATTTCCATTTTGGTGTTCGAATTTCATACATTTCTTTAGCACTTGTTTCTTAATGTATTTATCCTTTGGAATCAAATTTCTGAAAATCTTGTAAGAACTTTGTTACGAAAAGATGAGAAGTGTTGAAAATTGAAATCGTAATGAAAAATCTTGAAAATTTTCTTTGGTACCTATTTTGTTTTTATTTTCATTCTAGATTTTAAAACTATAAATCGAAATTAAACATAAAAAACAATATGCTAAATTTAAAATAAAATCGTTATTGCGATACGATTTTGTTAAATTTTGAGTATTCCATTTCAAATCTAATTAATTTTATTTTAAAATTAAAATTAAAAAAAAAATAAAAATAAAATGTAAAAAAGTCAAAAAAAATTATCGGTCAACAGCGCTAATGCGATTATTATTAGAACTACGAGAATCAGTTGTGTTTCATGGTTCAACTTGAATTTTAACGATTTTAATGTTGTGGTAACCCTGAAGTACCAGTTGGATTCAATTCTTTGATTTGAAAAGTAACCGAAAAAGTAAAACCGTTGAACGATATGTACGTTTCAACAACCCTTCGTTTTCGTTTTTGAACTCCGTATTCTTTGCTACTTAAGATTAAGAGTATCGCTAAATTCATCATTAATTTGTTTTAATTTAGTTAATTGTTGATTGTTGTGTGTAGTTTTAATTTAATATGGCGCATAATAAAGCGGACGATGTTGTTATTCCTGAAGTTATAATAGATAGAAGTACCGGTACCAGATATATTCGGGGAAAGTTTTACGGCAAGGTGAGTCCTTTGTTCCATTTTACAATTGTTTTCTTCGCCGAATATAATCGTTTAAGTATAAATCTTGAAAATTTCAGTTCAATTCCAACGTATATTTCATGTAAGAAATTTCGTTACGTATCAGCTGACTTGCTTTGTTTGAAAATTACATATACGATTGTATACAAGCGAACGCTATTGTTCAATGTAGGCTGAAACAATTACGCTTATTATTTTAGGGTGGTTTCGCAAAATGTTACGAAATAAAAGATGTGGCTACTGGTCGTTCGTACGCCGGAAAAATTGTATCCAAAAAACTGTTGGTAAAGGCTAACCAAAAAGAAAAAATGACTCAAGAAATAAACATTCACCGTAGCGTGAGTCACAAGCATATCGTCGGATTTCACGGTTTCTTCGAAGACGATGATTTCGTTTATGTTGTTTTAGAATTATGTCATAAAAGATCTCTGATGGAATTACACAAGTAAATTGATCATCCAGTTATATTCATATAGCTTAATTATACATATTACGATTATCGTAATGTGTGATGTTTACAGTATCTTATATTTCGTTTTATTTTTAGACGTCGAAAAGCTTTAACCGAACCGGAAACTAGATATTATATGAAACAGATACTTGACGGTGTTTTATATCTACACGAAAATGGAATTATTCATAGGGATTTAAAATTAGGCAATCTATTCTTAAACGATGATATCGAAGTAAAAATCGGAGATTTTGGACTGGCTACTAAAATCGAATTCGAAGGTCAAAGAAAAAAGTAAGTCTAAAAAGATAGCAAATCTATTAGCGTGCGTATTTTAATTGTTATTCGTCTTAATTTCAGTACTGTTTGTGGCACTCCGAATTATTTAGCTCCTGAGATAATTAAGAAGGCAGGACATAGTTTTGAAGTTGACGTTTGGTCGCTCGGTTGTATTATGTTAGTAATTTAATTTTTAATTCTTGAAAATATTCGATTTTCTATTTGTATTTATGTCATGATTGGTTTACTCTTTAAAAAGGTACACGTTGCTCGTCGGTAAGCCTCCGTTTGAAACTAATTCTCTTAAGGAAACCTATGATCGTATTAAACGTTGCGATTACAAAATACCTACTCAAATTAAGGCTCCTGCTGCCAATTTAATATATTCTATGCTATTACCCGAACCAAAGAAAAGGCCTACCGTTAAGCAAATCATTACTTCTGAGTTTTTCAATGGTATATAAAATATTTATGAAGATCTGTTCGTATGCTTGGATGTAGTTTTTACGCGGATTAATTTTTTTTTCAGGTTACATTCCTTCTAAATTACCTACATCGTGTCTAACTGTTCCGCCTAGATTTGATTCTATGGCTGCTAGAGAACGATTATCGTTGAGTCGCAGACCGTTGGCGGAAGTTAATAATGGTAAGATTACAGCTCGTACCATCTTGAATTTAATTGAATATATATCAGCGTACCTAAAATGATAATTGTTTTATCTTGGCCAGGATGTGAAAACAGTCCTTTGGTATCACTTAAGACCACCGTCAAAGTCGAAGCAAGCGTAGGAAACATGAACGCAAGAAATGTTGGCGGATCTATAGCTACTACAACGGCCGAATGTAACGATCATCTGAGAATGCTACATAAACAATTGACTAAAGTTTTGAAATCTAAACCACCCTCATGTCCAAATGACGTTGGTTAGTATTTCCACCTTATTGAACTCGCTCTCTGATTTTGTGCACAACAACTTATTTGGATCTGGTGTATTTTTTTAAACAGAGGAATTAACGGATCCTGCTGCTCAGCCGTTCGTATGGATCAGTAAATGGGTTGATTACTCGGATAAATATGGGTTCGGATATCAATTATGTGATGATGGGGTTGGAATCATGTTCAACGATAAGAGCCGAATTGTTTTACTAGCTAATCAGAAGTATACCAAAATTCTTGCATTTTGCTCGAAAGAATTCATTCGCTGAGACTAAGTTTATGTTATTTTGATCGATAGAAACGTTCATTACATTGAAAGAGATGGCACAGAGAATTATTATACGATGGATAGTACGCCTGCAGCTTTAGAAAAAAAAGTAAAATTATTGCAGTACTTCCGACGATATATGAGAGAACATTTGATGAAAGCTGGTGGTACTGTTCCAATCCAAGAGTCCGATCAGCTTAGTCGTATACCATATTTACATACATGGCACAGAACCCAATCTACTGTAATAATGCAATTGACGAACGGCACATTACAAGTAAATAGCACTTTTTTTCAATATATTTACATCGATCTATGGGCAATTTATTTTATTATATTATTTTTCTTTGTTTCAGATGAACTTTAACGATCATACAAAAATTATCATGTGCCCGTTAATGGGCGCTGTTACTTACATCGATGCTGATAAAAATTTCCGTACGTATAGATTTTCCACGATTATGAAACATGGTTGTAACGATGGTCTTTCATCCTGTATGGATTACGCCTGTAAAAAAATCGAAAGTTTACTGAGAACCCATTGATATTGTGTTCCTAAAAAGCCATTGTAATTTACTCCATTAGGCGATCTAGTGTTTCGTCTCAGTATGACTCATATTTTAATTTGGAAAAATTCATTTTATCTAATTTTAAATTTTTTAAAGTTTATATTATAAATTAATTGAGTAAAATAAGATTTTTAATGAATTTTTTATCACTGTATATTTTTAATAACAAATTTACTTTATGTCTATTAAAATTGGATTTTGTAACAGTTTTGTTTTTTGATCGGCCGTTGCTTACGTTATGCGTTTTTTTTTTTTACTACGCATATAATATCAGACTCGCATCACAAATGATGTAGGCTTACTGTGATTTTTTTTTTTTTTCATTGAACATACGACTGAGGTTGAATAGACTTCATCCTTTCACCAGTTTTTCTACTCCCATCAGTACTATTTTTACGCTAATATTTTTACTTATGTAGTGAATTTCTATCGTTTAATCTATTAATTTAGCAATGTGAAGGTATTTGTTATTATTTTTAATATTTAAATTTTCTAATAATACAGAATATCGTACTTGATTCTTGTACTTGTTTGTGGTTACGATATAAATGACAGAAATTTGTTTTTTAGTTTTTTTCCAATCTCGAATTTTTAGTAATTTAGATTGAAGATTTTAGTTTTGAAACATCAAGAAAAAATAGCATAATGTAATATAAATTATGAAGTAAGCAAATTCTTCAAATAAAACCTAATTCACATTCAAAGATGTGTTATTAATGTAAATGTTACTTTGTATTAATCAAACTATAATTTTCTGTTTCAGGAACTGGAATAAGTGAAGTACACTGACGAATTGAGATTATGTTGTTTGTTCAAAAATGGTCGTTCCAAAATTCAAATCATTCAATGTGAATCTGAATTGAAAATCTATACATCGTTATGCAACTTGATATTAATTTTCGATAAAAACATCAGGATTTTTATTACAATTGTTTTCGTGAGATTTTACTCTATTTTTCTATTCGAAATTCCTAAATGATGGTAATAAAATATCAATTCCGAACAATAAACTTGAATTTTTAACCGTTAAAATTAAAAAATTAAAATTCTCTACAAATACTAAAATAGCAAAATTTCAAATTCCTAATGGCAACACTGATTAATTCTGTTTGGTTTCATTGTCACTTTGATCGTTTGTCAAATTTCAGAATTTCAGTAATGGCGATTTCGCGCTTTGTAAAATTTGAGAATTGAGATTAGAAATTTTGAATTTTTGCCATTAAATTGAACATATTTCATAGTTTCATGGTAAAAGTATCTAATTTGAGCAATACAAAAGCTATGCTTTTTAATCAATTGGATAAGAAACTTGGAAAACGGTTGTTTCAGTTGATTGTGGTTGTGTGTGTGTGATGCACTTTTCAAAAAGGTTTACACCTGTTGTTTCAAACTATTTCAAAGTAAGAAATTAATTAAAATCAATCAATTAATTACTAAAACGGTTACCTTTGGAGTTATTTATAGGTGTAAATAGATAATAGACCAGAATAATTTCTTACAACTTTCGTTACGAGAAGATGAGATGATGAAATGGTATTTTCGTTACTAAAACGATACAAACCACCTGAAAAGCTACGATTTTTGAAACTCATACTCGCACCTTTAAATATTTCAGAATGAGAAGTATCATTGTTATACATTATGGCAGCGTTAAATTCCACTTCAGTGATTTGCATCCCAGTAACGATTCATTACTTGAGATCAATCAAAGGTATTACTTGAAGCATTCAACGAGCTAGTGTTTTCTGCATTTGTATAAGTAAGTATTCACTCACTGGTGCCATTTAAAGTGAAAAGTGGTACAATCGTAACGTTTGGTTTTATTTTTATAATCGTGCTGTTTTTTTAAATACGTTATTTCAAAAGGAGATATCAATAGTACGATTTTATTTTATCCAGAATCGTGTAACGATGTTCGAAGCGAACGCTATTTCGACGAGTACATCCACCGTAAGTAATCATTTACCACCGCGGTAGTTATTTCTAAAAGAGGATGATATCCATTACGGATTCATTGGACGTTTTAATACATAACGGAACTTGTCCAAGAACACAATTCGACATCATAAGGAGTTGCTCGATTTCACAGTAATTCCGTTCCGGCGAAGCTGCAGCAACCCGTGCTCGTTGGTAGCCTGTACATTACATACCTATACCGACACCCGGTTTTTTTTTTCTTTCCTAAGAATTGTATTAACTGTGGGCGGAGACGTCACCCAGCTCACGGGAGGGGGTTGCATAAGTACGTCTCTGTCGGGCACACAGCACAGGCATGAGGCACACACAGAGATGAATAACGAGAAACCGAGTCGAAACTCGAAAGAATACACACCCTTAACTCTTTCTGTCTCTGTTTCCTTTTCCAAGTCGAGTATACGTCGCGGCCGTGTGATAGATCGTTGACCTCGTTTCAAAAGAAGTCGTCATGCCGCTGCGCTCTGGCTCTCGCGATTACCGCCGATGTCGACAGAGAGGCATGGGGGTGATTGACGAAGGTTGGCGGAGGGAAGCTTCGAGTTCTTTTCTCTCCGTGTACAGTGCTGTGCTGTATACTGCGTTTTTTTTTTTTTTTTTTTTTTTTTTCTCTTTTTT